>JANHFM010000493.1:147396-160341 GCA_032468115.1 Grayia smithii | reverse complement strand
CCTATTTGGCAGAATAGGCTGTAAAAAAATGCTTTTAAAAGTAAAAAAAAAAAGGCTCCGACAATCACAGCTGAGCCGTGACTGTCAGAGCCTTTTTTTAACTTTTAAAAGCAGGAAGTAAGGATACCTGGGCCGGTGGGTGGAGCCTGGTGCTGCCATCGCTATCGGTTCTCCGAACCACCTGCCACAATCGCTACCGGATCGCTTGAGCCGGTCTGAACCGGGAGGATTTCACCCCTGGTCTATACCTTTTAAAATTAAATCTGTCTGAAAGATATTGTCAGCCTTACCAGGTAGCCCATACAGAAGAAACAACCAGATAAATTAATTCTAGTTTACTGTAAATCGCCATTAACAGCTTCTTGCAAGTCTGAAAGTAATTCTCCCTCTATCATCTTTACAGCCTGATATTTGAGGAGGATTTCTTCTGAGCCTCTTGCTTCCTCCATTATGTAGCTGCAGTCTGGACTTCCTCTTGATTGCTGACTGTTCCCTAGTCAGTATCTCTTTGCCCCAACTCCCAAGGTCTTTCCCTATTACAGAGATTAATACAGATGTAAAGCTCATTGGGTGGCTTTAAATAATAAATGCAAAGTAGCTGTAACACAAATAATCAAGTGATGACTCATTTCTTAAAGAATGAGAAAAATACAAATTGATTAATTATGCATACCTTTTATTTGCTTAAATTGAAACACCAATCATTCTTGGTGTTTCTGTTTTGTTCTTATGAAGCCCTCTCTACCCAGCTACTAATGCATGTAGAATTCTGTAGAGGTGCAATCTACAACCCAGAGCCTTCCTTTTCTGCAGATGGTGCCACACTCATGGCTTTGTCATATTCTCTCTGCCCCGGCACTCCATCTTGGAGCCCTTGATTGCCCACAAAATGCCCGTGAGATTCCTCCAAGGAGGAAAGGACCCTTGGCCAACAGGCTCATGTCTGTCTCTAGTAGACCGTATTGTTATGGTTTGAGCTTTGACATTTTTCTGACAGTGTTGTTGTTGTTTAATCTTGGGTTCAAGTAGTATCATAAGGATTTTAAATCATGATTTATGATGATACCAAGGAAATGATGTTGTTACATGATTACAGGACATGATTATAGGACATGATTTCATTCAGGTCCTATAACCTGTAAATTAGAATAGACTGGAAAAAAGTCAACATAGACTTTGCTTCCAGAAAAGAAAATCTTAAAGCCATTTTATTGTACAAAAACGCTGACTCATTTCTGGAATTTGACCAGAGGTCCAAATGACATTGTCCTACTTTTGTGCTTTTATTTTATTTCCAGAAAGGAAAGCAGTGAAGGAGGCAAAGGAGAAGAAGAGATGCACAGCTTCTGATTGCTAGGGACAGGAGCCTTCACTTTGGAAGCCCCAAACCCATAAGCTCTGCTTGATGAATTACGTGGGGCAGTCGATGCTCTCCCCCTCACCCCTGCTAGACCAGCTGAAGACAGGGGTCAAGTGAGTAAGATAAACAGGTCTCTTTGGCCCATCCAGAACAGGATTTTCAGCAGGTTGAGATACATTGAAACTGCCAAAAAATGGTAAAGCTAATGAAATATGACAACCCTGGAGAAAAGTGTACCTGAATCATCCAAGTCTTCATTAAACAACTGAATTGGTTCAAAGAGCAAGGGGTCAAAGAGGACCCCTCAGTGGCTGCAGCTGCAGCTGCAGCTACAGCTGGGGAAGGAACAGACAGTCAGAGAAAAGGGGAATAAATAAAAAATTTAAAAGGTAGGAAAAGCCAACACAGTTTTCTACCCCTTAGCCATGAGCTTCTTCCAGGGTCTCCTTCACAGGAGGAAGGAGGGTCTTCGGATGGAACATTTTCAAAAACTGGCAAATATTTCAGAAATATTTGTCCCTGCAGATTCAACCCATGTTTGAATATGATTTTTCTGGTCGAGGTGTAGACTTCTCTCTCCACACCAAACCAATCCTATTTTGACAGGATCTAGAATCAGTGTTTCTCAACCTTGACAACTTGAAAAGGTATGGACTTCAACTCCCAGAATTCCCCAGCCAGCCAAGCTGGCTGGGGAATTCTGGGAATTGAAGTCCACAGATCTTAAACTAGCCAAGGTTAAGAGTCACCGCTCTAGCTTCGGAGAAAATTTAGTTTGGCTTTGCGTGTAGTGTGAACTCAACTGAAGGTGGCTTATTCCTCCAATGATGCCAAAACGAAGAAACATCGTTTTATTTTAATTTTTTCCTTTATTTCTATCCCACCTTGGCAAATAATTCAAGGAGTAGAACATACTTAATCCTTCCTTCTCTGATTATCCACACAACAACAACCCTGTGAAGTGAGCCAGGGAGGGAGGGAGGGAGGGAGAGAGAGAGAGAGAGATTGAGATTGTCCCAAAGTCACCCAGTTGGCTTTCATGCCGAAAGTGGGACTAGAACTCACAGTCTCCTGGTGATTGGCCCAAAGTCACCCAGTTGGCTTTCATGCCTAAGTCAGGACTAGAACTCACCATCTCCTGGTGATTGGTCCACAGTCACCCAGCTGCCTTTAATGCCTAAGGCGGGACTTACACTCTTCTGGAGATTGGCCCCAAGACACCCAATTGACTTTCATGTCTAAAGCAGAACTAGAACTCACCGTCTCCTGGTGATTGCCCCAAAGTCACCCAACTGGCTTTCATGCCTAAGGCGGGACTAGAATTCACCGTCTCCTGGTGATTGGCCCAAAATCACCCAACTGGCTTTCATGCCTAAGGCGGGACTAGAATTCACCGTCTCCTGGTGATTCGCCCAAAATTACCCGCCAGCTTTCACGCCTAAAGCGGGACTAGAACTCACTTTAGTTTTTAGCCTGGTACCTTAATCACTCGAACCAAACTGGCTCTAGTTAGTATAAAATAAGAACTTAGTTAGCCCGGCTACAAAATTAATAGCTTGATGTGGCTTTCTTATTCATTTATTTGTGTGGATTTATTAGTTTTAGGTTATGCCATATCTCCAGAAGTACAAACAAACAAGTAGTCCTTAACCTACAACCTTTCATTTAGTGACCTTTCGAAGTAACGACGGCAATAAATAAAGTGACCGATGACCATTTCCCACACTTAACGACCGTTGCAGCATCCCCGTGGCCACCTGATCGAAATTCAGACGTTTGACAACCGGCTCGTATTTATGACGGTTGCAGTGTCCTGGGGCTGCGGGGAGGGGGGGGGTTTCAGGTGATCCCCTTTTGCGACCTTCTGACGAGCAAAGTCAATGGGGAAAGCCAAATTCACTTAATGACGTGTTACTAAGTTAATAAGTGCGGTGATTCACTTAACAACTGTGGCAAGAAAGGTCGTAAAGTGGGGCGAAACCCATTTAACCCTTCCTCAATTTGATCGCAATGGGGGCCGAATTTCAAGGGCTACCTGTGTAGTCCATGCACTTGGCTAAATTCATCTTCAAGAAAACAACAAACTGATTTAACAAACCACGTTCACATATTGTGCTGTTCCCGTTTCTTACTTTTCTTGAAAAAGTCCAGTGCATCGGATCAAAATTACATGACACACACACACCCCCGCGGCTAGCTTTTCTATTTCCAACACTCTCTTCAAAGTCAAACAAAAAAAAAATGACAATTTGCCCCATTCGTTTCCTCCCAGCTTCTAAGGTATACTGCTCCTGACAATGGAGGCTCGTTTCCACCCTCAGAGCTAATGACACTCCATTGCACCTTAAATCTGTCCAACTGTCAGTTTTCAAAAAAATAAAAAAATAAAATAAAATAAAATAAACAATCCCATTTTTAGCTAGTTTTAAATTTTAAATTATGTATTTTAACTTGGACTTAGCCCCTTTTTAAATGTGATGTTTTATCGTTTGTATATGTCTATTTATGTTTTTTATATCTTTTGTTTATTTTATTGTAAGCCGCCCTGGAAGAAGGGCGGCATAGAAATTTAATAAACGATAATAATAATAAAATAATAAATAAACAGGCAAAATAAGAGCAGATCCTTTTTTCAGATAGTGAAAGTTTGCACACTTTATGCTTTGCAAGTTGTGGCAGGCATTGGCTGTTAGTCACAAAAAAGAAAAAATGGACACCTGCCCATCCGAGTTTAAATATATTCAGGTTGAGAGTAATAGATTATGATCTTTCTGTACTATTAAGATCAGAATGCCATTTACACAATATAGATCGACAGATTGATAAATGGATACTTACTTGTTTAACTCCAGATACCATTCCCACATAGCCAGCAAAATTTGCAGATTTAAATACTGTTTTATTGTTTTTCTGAAAATCCAGTGATACCATTAATGGCTTCAGCTTCTGTGTTGTATACCAGGAACTATTTTGTACATCCCATCTACATGGAAGAAAGAAAATTAAATATAAGAAATAAATATATATTCAAAATTAAATCGAGTCCTTTCTGGTAGCTTCATTCAATAGAAAAACCTAATTATTTAGTAATCTATGTCCTGCTCACTATATAACATCCGAGTTTCACCTTTTGATGAAAGCTATGAAAATTGGAGTTTTCTTCTCTCTGGTCAAGGGCTAAATCTCAAGATCTATATCAGTCAATATTTGCTGGCTTCACTCCGTGTTTTTTTTTAGGAGAACCAGGGATATAGTATCAACTCTAGTCAATCTTCACAATAGGCTGATCTATAAATCTTAATTTGGAAATATCACAGAAGAATCTTTCTTCTAAAGTTCCTTGATTCATAAATAGTGCATTTAAACTTAATGGTAGAGGATCCAAGGTCTCTACAATTTTCTCCTAACCAAAGTTTAACTGGGAAATTATGATTGGTCTAGATACTCAATTATCTTCATGCCAGAATTAGGATTTGAACCTACATCTCCTAGTCTTAATATGTCACCCTAAGCATCATCTTTGACCATCTAATCATCATATTTTGAATGGGTTTATATCAATATAATATATTCAACAACTCATCCAGTTTGTCAAAAATTACTATGTAGAACAACATGTGTGTAACTTTCCTTTCTCCACTAGTCAGGTGTAACATCTGTCTTAATAGTTAATGAAAAAGTTTGCATACATTGTCAGCTTCCTCATCCCATTCAGTCTTGTTTTTCATTTACACCCACTGAATTTTACTCCAAGCACTAAATCTTAAAATTCTATGCTGTGTAGAACATAAAGCTTTGGCTAACTCTATTAAGAAAGATCAGGACTCACTTGTCAATTATTAAGATCAAAACAAAACAGGATGACAATGCATTAAAGATTAAAAAAACAAAATGTACATACACAGACAGGAAATACTGTAAAACTATGGTGGCCTTCCAGTTTTATACCTAGCAATAAGTAGATGTATAAATTGATTACACTTGCTTCTAGCATCCTTGAAATTACAAATATTTACACTAATATTTTTGCTATTAGATATTTAGATACCTAAAATACAAACTAACCCTAAATTTCAGTTCATATGTAAATGGAAGATTTAATATGGATTGTCAAGTAATTTCAGTAAGACACGGTCTTAAAGAAAAATGGAAAACATCACTATGCTGAAGACACAAATAATGCTAACATTCAGAAAGAAGTATAATAATCTTGCAGCTATTACATACCCAAGAAACAGTCCAAAATCAAGATTTCTAGCATGGTATAGCTTTCCTGATTGAAAAGGAAAACAAAGCAAAACAAATTTGAAGAGAAAAGATGTTTAATCATTATTTATTTATTTAATTTTGATGGCCAACAATTTCAACAAATAATTCTGGGGGCAGCAAACAATATTATAAAATAAGTTAAAAACAAATTATCCTCATAAATACAAAAATTAAAATACATAGCTACTGAGGGAGATATCATTGATGGTTGTTAACACAACCAAGGGCCCTTCACACCCTTTGGGCCCTAGGCCTGAGCACAGTACCAGGCCTTATTGCCTTAGTACAGGTAATTCTCAATTACAATCATCCATTTAGTGAATGTTTGAAGTTACAATGGCACTGAAAAAAGTATGGTGCCTTTTGAAAATGATTGGTCATAATTTTGTCAATGCCGATGGTGTTTCAAGTGGTGCTCCAAATGTTTTGGGATTGCATTCTCAAATGAATCACAATAGCTATACATTGCCTACCTGTTTTGTCTTCAGCTATTATGGATGTGCACACCGTGAAGATCTCATAGAAGATGTTAAACACAACTACATCACCTACATAGTGGGAGCAGAAGCAGAGATTATTGAATTGTCAATAAAATATATAGACGATGTGTACAAACCAAAAAAAGAAATACAATCTGACAAAACTAATCCCAGGTGACTCTAGATTACAGGTAGCAAAATAATAACAAAAAATAACTTATATACTGTCAAAAATGTTGAAAAGGCATATGAGAAATCTGTGTTACTCCTTTCTCTTATTTTGATTTCATTAGAAGCTACATAAGATGCTATCTCACAAGGTATTTAGCTGCATATAAAAATAATTCATAAGATTTCTTATCTGATGTTAAGTCTAATTTGTCATAAATTGTCTAGCATGCCTTTCTAGAGCTAGCATGCCTTTCTGAATTACACAATATCCAATTTTGCAATTTCTGAAAAATAAAGAAAAAGGTTATAGGATAAAGGAGATCAGATATACCAATACATGAAGTTAAATCTTGCTTTAAACATTATGATACTTGTATGGAAATTAGAGAAAATATAATGCACACTTGAGATTCCACTCAGTGTTTGTTGACTGACATTAAATGGAAGTAATTAATGGATTTAGCATTTCTTCTGTTGAATTAATTATCTGGTTTTATGCCTATTTTCTAGTACATGCAGATTGCACATCTGGGCACTGAAGTTCCATGCCCTTACTGGACCCTCAGCACAGAACTTTAGCTAATGAAGTAGCTAAAATGAGGCAACAAAGGAACCTATATACCATATTTTTCGGACTATAAGATGCACCTGACTATAAGACACACCTACATTTAGAAACAACAAAAAAATGTTTTTGGCCTACCTTTTTCCAGGCCTTTTCCAGTCTTTTTTTGGCCTGTTTCTGGGGCTTTTTTTTTGGCCCATTTTCGAGGCTTTTATCAGCCTGTTTTGGGGCCTTTTTGCAACCCATTTTCAAGGCTTTTTGCAGCTCATTTTTAAGGCTCTTTGCGGCCCATTTTTAAGGCTTTTTGCAGACCATTTTTGGGGCCTTTTTTGTCCTGTTTTCAAGGCTTTTGGAGGGCGTTTTCAAGGCTTTTTTGGCCCTTTATCGAGGCTTTTTTTGGCCCATTTTCAAGGCTTTTTTCAGAAGAAAACAGGCCAAAGAAAGCCTCAAAAACAGGCTGAAAACCCCCCTGAAAAGAGCCTCAAAAATAGGCTAAAAAGCCCCCAAAATGGCCCAAAAAAGCCTCAAAACAGACCCCAAAAGCCTCAAAAACGGGCAGAAAAAAGCCTAGAAAACAGGGCGAAAAAAGCCTCTAAAATGGGCTGCAAAAAGCCTTTAAAATGGCTGCAAAAAAACTCAAAAATGGGCCCAAAGTGTCAAAAACAGGCCCCAAAAGCCTCAAAAACAGTCCAAAAAAAGCCCCCAAAACATGCCAAAAACCCCTCAAAATGTGCTAAAAAAAGCCTCAAAAACAGGCTGAAAAAAGGCCTGAAAACAGGGCATGCAGAGCCAAAAAAAAAATGGCTGGCGGGTGGGGGGGGGCTTCAGCAATGTTCACTCCCTTTTGGGAGACAAAAAAGTGTGTTATAGTATGAAATATACGGTATTTGAAAGTCAAATATTACAGGAATATGGAAGTTACCTAAAGGAGCATCAATAGCGGAAGCAATGCCTTTTATTTCTTCATTGAAAGGATAGGGAAGGGTAGAGCATAACCAACCCTAAAAGAAAACCATGAATTAGTTAGTTAGATTTGGCAAATTATAACCATGTATGCTTTAAAAAAATTCAATGTTATTTTTTAAGCACTAATTATTTCACTCAGGCTAATATTCAGAAGACAGCTTATGGCTCCTGAACATCTTTTTCTGCAGCTGCTATTGTACTGATAAAATTACACATATCTTTTCTCACAGGTTCAGGCAAGAAATATAAACATTGTACTCTAAGCTAAAATACATTTAACACAAACCAATGATTCCCTCCTCAATCCACTCACCAAACCTTACAAAAATTACTATCCCTTGCCATATCTATCCCTTCCACTCTAATGTACTTCTGCCTGCCTACAGCAGCCCTTGGATCATTTTGAAAGTTAAGCATAACTGCCACTCATAGAAAAATAGCCTATTCCAGTATACGAAAGTCTAAGGAACCATTCATATAATTTAATTTCATTCATTGGTAAAAGTACTGCAATTATTCTCTCTCTCTCCCACTCTTTCCCATCTTTCTCTCCCCCTCTCTCTTTGAAAGAAAAAGACTAACATGGTTATATTTCAGAATAGCTGAAATTGCTGAAAATTATAAACTCCAATACAATTCTTCTTTTACTGTTATTTCATTGACCGCAATGAAATAACAATATTCAGACAATGAAATGTCTATATCTGAAAAATGTTCATATAAGGATGATAAAGAACAGGAAAAATAAAACTCCTATTGAAGACAATGAAGACATTCATTTGGCTATGCATTTTCAAGGACAAGTCAACCAAATAAATATGAGAATGCAGTATTCCAGGCTAACTCTGCTCACATTGCCAAGGGTTCGATTCCTTCCATCCTGAACGGCTCATGACTGATTCAGCCTTCCAACTTTCCAAGATCGGTAAAATAAGGACCTACATGGTTGGGGGCCATATGCTTATTTTCTGTAAACCACTTAGAGAGTGCCCTAAAGCATTGTGAAGTGGAATATAAGTCTAAGTGCTATTGCTATTTTAATCACCCCAGTTATTATGTTAACTGTTTTAACTGCACATGCTGGAGTACAGTAGTAATAATGGATAAGGTCATAAAATAATTAAATCTCATGTTTTAAAATGAAACAACTAGACAATTCCTTCTAATTCCAGAGTAAGTTCTACTGAAACCAATAGAAGGAGGAGAATCCAATAAGAGAACCCATATTAAAATATTGGAGCACTGAATAACATTAACATTTTCAGGTATATAATGTTTATGGAATATGAAAAAAAAATGTTTTCAGTTATTTTCTTTTTTTCTACATTTTTCTACATCTATTTTTTTGATCCCTCTGCAAAAAACCCTCTTTTTGGAGTGCATCATAATGTACAGTCCATCAATGGAATTGTCCATAAATAAGTTTCAGTTTTGTGCTTCATTAGAAAAAGATCCACTTTATTATATAGAACATGCCCAGACTACTCAGTCTGGCTACTCTAGGTTGGGCCAATGAACAATGAAACCTGGCACCACTATTGTTAGATGGTATAATGCGCCAATAGAAAATCAGACTGAATTATTCCTTTATGTTCCAAGCAAGAGTTAGCAAATTTGGGGCGCTGATGAGACTTGTGCTCTAATACAGTATGGAAAATCTACTGTGCCAATTAAAAATAATTAGATTTCTTGGAAAAGTAATCTTATTTTGGGAGGAAGAGGCACTATACCTACTGGTTGAGATTATATTCTTAAACAGCAAGTCACATATATAATTATTAATAAGTCTCCATCTACAGGTATGGTCTTTCATTCATAAGTAGTAACTAGAATGTTATACTTGGTTTAATTTCTTCCCCAAACTGAACATAGAAAATATACTCACTATTTTTGACTCCATAGATGCTACAAATTTCTCATTATGGATGAATGTCAATACAATATCTTTAATAGTCTTCATTACAATCTTTAACTATAAGAGTGTAAGAAAAGACAAGAGATTAACCTACGTTAGCAGAATGGAATACAAGAGCCAATTAAATGGAAATATATCAAACGTTATAAATAAGTGCAATAAATAATGTACAATTTACAAAACTGCTGAGGCACTTTGAACCTTCATTTTGTGTAAGTAAAAAAGCTTTCAAGTGAGAATCTATTCACTCCTTCTCTGCGTCATTTCAACCTGGAAAATGAGGGTGCAAAGGTTGATGTAGGAAGGTACCCATATTGCTGCTACCTGGTCATCCTTACTCATAATGCCTCTTTTGTCACATTGTGATGTGGCCAACTTTAGAAACTTATTCCCACTTGCAGACTCTAATTCTGCAAAACTAACTACTCAGGAAATTCATTTGGATTCCAATTACATATGTTACACTCTGGATAACTGAGGAAGACAGACTCCTTTATAATTGTTCCCACTGGATGACCTGCAGATATAGAGAATATCCAGAATCACTAGTTTACAAGCTCTTGATGGACCAAAATGGAGAAGGATATTGTAGATGACTGATCCTAATTGCCAATTTATTAAATGGCTTGACTTCAATGTCCAAAAACATTCTTCAGCTTTTCCCCTAATTTTGGGAGGCATTTTTAATATTATGGATATTAGCGATAGTAATTCAAATTAATTAAATCATAATTCTCTCAGAGAAGACAAAGATACTTTATTCTTTCTGCTATGTTCCTTACCTCATTTTTTTTGTCACGTACCACCTGGACCCATCTCTCACTTGGTGGTAGGTCAAGATTTATGACATATTCAGGAACTGTTCCTTTATACCTGAAAAACAGTGTATTTCCATAAATTTCTGAATGAAACTGTAACATATAAACTGCTAATTTCCAATCTATAATTTCTTACATTATTGTCCTAATTATTTTAGCTGTCTAGTTTTAATTTACCAATATTTAAGACAGGTGCATCTTGTATGAAACTTGGAGTCATTTCCCTAATGTTTATTGAAATATTGAAACAGGCAAATATTGTTTTCTGTCTTACTTGAGAAACTTTTTATTATTTCTAAAGAGAATTAACAAGAACTATTCTCTAACCCAGGGGTCTGCAACCTTAAACACTCAAAGAGCCATTTGGACCCATTTCCCACAGAAAAGAAAACACCGGGAGCCCCAAAACTTTCCCGTGCCTGACTATTTCTTGAGTGGCCACAAAACTAGCATATGTAGTTGAATTAATCGTTCTGTTTTCTTCTGAAACTTTTTTCTTGGATTTATCCATGGTTGGCCTAACAGGGGTTGAAAAGTTCAATAAATTGAGTGCTAGCAGGTGTCACACATTGGCAGTTGTGACACATATTTTGAGTGACAGGGAGCTGCAGCAGAGGGATGAAAGAGACACATGCGGCTCCAGAGCCACAGGTTGCTGACCCCTGCTCTAACCACACCATCATGTTTTCGAGATATACAGATATACAGTTGTAAGCCGTGCTGTTAAGTGGGTCACCATGTGTTGATGTCCGATTTTTTTACCCTTTTTTAGAGTGTCTAAGTGAATCACCACATTAAGTGAATCCATTGTCCACAATGGACATTTTTTTGCCAGAAACAGAAAATAAACACCACTTTCTAATTAAAAACATTGTAAGTTGTAGACACATTACCACAGGACTCTGCAAACAGCCACAAACACATGCCAGTTCCCAAGAATCCAAAACATGACATGATCTGCGGGAGGGAGGACTATTGGAACATCAAACAGTTGCTAAGCAACTGGTTGTTAGTCAAGGACCACCTTTATTAGGTATATTTATTATGCAATACAAATTGATCCTAATTCTCTTTGTAATAAATTTGTGGTATATTTTCTTTGTAGTATAATTTTGATACATTACAAAAAATTCAAAATTCCTATCTAATTAAACCAGGTTCTCTTTGCATCTGCAAATATCAAAAGTGTTGTTAGTAAGTTACATACGTTGGTCCATCTGGAGGATATTCATGTATTTTGCAATCTTCAGCAAACTGGAAATAAAATAAAAGCCTTTTTAAGAAGGTGCTTTTTTATATAAGTGAAATACAAAACATTTACAGAGCCCTTGCACTTTTTCCTGTTGCAATTGGAAAAAAGGAAGTGAAGGTTCAATCTTACACACAGTGCAAGAATTAAGTCATGTACCCATCAGCATATTTTACTTTGTTTTGCAAAGCTGCCCCTGGTTGGTGCATAAGTCTTTAAATACAGTAATGCATACTGTATTGGAAGTTGGGAAGCTTTTTACTGTATGAGTTGGTGGACTAATTCAGACATACCACTGAAACAACTACTAATGTAAACGCTGGAGACATCTGAAGTTCTGAAAGTTTTCCTTTCTGACCTTTAGTAGTTGAAGAAACAATTAGAAACAAGCTATTTTGGTTATAAATTAGGAAGAGCTCTCAATTTATCTGGTTTGGAGACTAATAATTGGTTTAAACAGGGATAAACAATTATAGCTTCCCAAATATTATGCAATACACCTACCACAATCATTTGCTAGCTAGTAAAATAAATTTACAAATCTGGAGCCAGCAGGCTCTTCTTGTTTAAACAATAGGTTTTGGTATTCTTTTCTAAAACTAAGATCATTAACTTGTCTTGGAATTCTCTGAAAAATTAACTAGCGTTCCCTAACACTAGGCATAACTAAAATTAATATAAATTACAAAATATAAAATCAAAAGATAACCTTTCTTTTTGGAATGCGTTAAGAATTATTTTATGTCAACATTATGGTTTCTCATAATAATTATTGCAACAGTTCTGTTCACTTTAAAGATTATCCTTATAAATTAGCTTGTACCCACTAAATCAGTGTTTGTTTTTTTAATATCTGTGTTAAAAATATACATTCATGGAATTTTCAATAATGTGAAATCTAGACTTTCTATGACCCAACTTCAGCAAGAAGTGAGAGTATCAGATTTATTTATTTATTCATTCATTCATTCATTCATTCATTCATTCATTCATTTATTTCATTTGTATGCTGCCCTTCTCCCGAGGGACTCGGGGTGGCTCACAGGATAGTCAGAAGACAAGAAAGACATAAAAACATAGGAAATTATAAAATTAAATAATTTGAGTTTAAAAACAATATAAAACAAGAGACATTTTAAAAACCCGATCCATC
>JANHFM010000493.1:114194-124483 GCA_032468115.1 Grayia smithii | reverse complement strand
TTCAATTGCATCAGGCTGGCTCTCATCATGATTGATTTGACCATACCTTGCAGAGATACCTGCTTCCAAATCTTTTTGGATGAGCAGATATTGTGAACAGCAGGTAGTATCTTATCCAGGTGTTGAGCCAGGTAGGGGTGACCTTGAATCTCACCCAAAAATTACATGTGGAGATCAAAGCCTTGCTACGTTGTATCTTGAGATGATGAGAAGTCTTTTGTGCTGATTGATTTCAGTGAATTTCAGTGTTACAAATCAGTCTGCAAAAGTTTTACATTTCAAAGGTGCTAAAAGGGGGAGGTAAAATGCATGCCTAACATTCTTCAAAGGCATAGCTTTTGAATTGTTTCAATTTTTTCAGGATGTATTTGTCACCTCCCTCTTCTGAAGTTTGTTATAAGCCACTGTGGACAATTGCTGAATGACATCAGTGTCTTTGTTGTCGTCTAAAAGATATCTGACTTTTTCCAGTCCAGGTACGGTAGACTTAATTCTGAATGGTTGAAAAAGATTAGGTTAATAATTCAGAACTACATTTTAGAAGGAAGAGATGCTACCCAAATTAACCATGGATGTCAAAATGTATGCAAAGGGTTTGTTCTCCCAACATTTGTTATTGAAATACAGGGAGGGTATGCATATATGCCCAAACATTTTGGAAAATAGGATAATTTTAGAGAAAAAAGATGGTTGCACCAGTCTTTCCAAATTGGGTCTTCTTCAGATATACAAATTTCAGAGTTTCCAAGTCATTATTATCTTTGCTGGGGATTCCAATGCTGAAGTCTGAAATCCCTAAGATTGGGAAAGACTGTGTTATACTATTATCTTGCAGGACATTTTTGTTAATTGTAGTCCTTACCCAAACTGATTTTTACTGAAGTAAAAAATAATTTCAGGGCCTGGCTTAAAAATTAGAATTTCAACCTACCCCACAGGTAAGATAACCTTTGACTTTCAGGTCATTAAGTGATAGCTGATAAAAATTTATTGGATAGCCAGACATTCATTTGTTATGAATTTTCTTCTTTTGGGAAGAATATGTTTTTTAATCCTTGATAATTTAACAAGCTGATACAGATCTGGGGACTGCCACTTTTTTGTTGCTTTTTTTAAAAATGCCATTTCATTTATGATAGTCATGATTTATGCATGATTTAGTCATTTTTTATAAAAACAAAGCATGCAGATGCTGTGGGCAGATGAAATGAGAGGTTGATTGGTTCAGGGCTCTCATCCTTTCTGCTCCCTCATTCTGTCTCTAGATTAATTCCATTCTGCCTGTTCACTAGCATTTTGCGAAGGATAGCAGCATGTGCTGAATCAATAAAGCATTCTGCAGGTTTAGAAGGAAAAGGCATATGAAAACAGGATGATTTAAATCTCTTTAAGTTATTTATACCTTTTAAAATATCCCCAAAGAGGTTACCTTTTTGATGTATGTATTGCTTGATTGATTTGGATTCCTCTAACAAGAGGCACACTTCATTTGGAGCTTTCTCAAGGCTGTAAAATGAATAGATTAGTTTTAGTTGCAAACCACTAGGAGTTAATCAATTGTGTACAAAACAGCAGTGCTGCCTGGGTTGGGTTGGATTTTGAAGGGTTTAATGCTAATCGGGTGGAAAGCTACAGCTGCTTAGCATTTGTTTAGCAATAAGAGTTGATAAGGTGTTGATTTAAAACAAAAGGATAGCTGCAGCATTTTCTTGGATTGTTACATTGTTAGATTGTAAATGTTACAGAATTAAATGAAATGATTTATTTTTTAATTTATATACAAGCTTTATTACTTTTTACAAATAACTCAAGGCAACTCATTTGTAACTCATAGTTACAAATAACTATTTCCCCCACAACAACAACCCTGTGAAGTGGGCTGGACAGAGAGAGAGTGACTGGCCTAAAGTCACACAGCTGGCTTTCATGTCTAACATGGAACTAGAACTCACTGTTTTTTAGCCTGGAGCCTAACACTGCATTGGACTCAAATTTCATCTTGTCATCTGAAAAAGGAATACACTTTTATACATGCTTATAACAGTGGACAACTTGCATCTCCACATTCATGTAATTCCCCCTTTCTCCTGAGGGAGGAATATTTCAAGTTAAATTAGTGTGCTGTTTTAAAATCACTGGCACAAGTTTCTGTGGTTTTACATGGAAAATATGTAAGAAAATGGTATAATTTAAACAGAGTTAAAACATAAATAACAAAGCCTATCTATTCCCCTTCCCCCACAAACAAATTTTAGTTCTACTTACACAAGTGACATGACTCAACTAGATTTCATCATCAAGTCTGCTGTCTTCCCAGGAAGGGAGTTATAGATAACCTGCAGCTTCCGGTCATCAAAAGTTTGCCCTTGCCTATATTGCGAGCATATTTATAACCTGCTCTAGCCTATAAATGTTTTGACTGCCCCATTATTTAACAGCTCAGCAACTGCAAAAAGGGGGAGGTTGTCATGGCATCCAAGTCACTGTTCTCTCCTCTGCAAGAAGTTAAAAAGGCAAGGGAGTCCAAGAGGAGATAACTAGTTCAGTCCCGAAACAACATATATTATGGTGGAGTCAAAATAATTTGAAATGCTGTCTTCACTTACTTGTCAAGTGCTGAAAGGGAAAGCTTTAAAGCAGGCAGCAGTTAGGATCAGGGTAATGTAGGTCATTTTCACATTTAAGTGCTTTTCACCCCATGCCTTGATTATTGATGCACAAAATCACCTGGACTCAATTTGACAATTATATTGGAATTGTTTGAAGCAATATGACATACTCATCATGGATCATAGATCGTGTGTTGCTAAAATAGGGAAGCTTATTCAAGAACACCAATGAAGCTTTAAATATGTAAAATTTATTTGATTGTGACATTTTGGGAATGACAGAAGAGGCAGCTTAGTAATAATCTATTACAATTCCCAATAAAAGTCATTGAGAGATAATGAAGCCTAGGAGATGACATGGAACAAGGAGTGTGCTAAGAAATGGCTAGGGGGAAATCTTTCAAATTTTACATACAATTGATTTTCAATTGTACATGTTTAGACCAATGATGGATAAAACGTGACAAACTGAATGCAAATTACTCAACCACACTTTAATTTAGAAATGGAATAGAATGTGAGGATGTTCTTGGGGGACAAGAGAAAGAAATGCTGCTTAGGGAAGGATCAAACAAGGGAGGGAGGAACCCATAGCCACTTAACTTCCCACCCAAATAGATCAGATAGTTAAAAGAGGCAGTGGGAAGTTTGAACCTTTAGTCCATGGGTGTCGAATTTGCTGCATCATGTTGCCATCATGTGACATTTCACAATGTTTTTCCCCTTCACAGAGCTGGGGTAGGTGTGGCCTGCATATGACACATCCAGCCTGCGGGCCGCCAGTTTGACACCCCTGCTTTAGTCTAACAAGATTCTGTTAATGCAGCTTTACAATAAAGTAGATTTAACTCATCCAATTCTGTTTCCTGTCTTAGCTAATATTTTACATCGAGGCTTGATAAATTATCTCATTGGTTTTGTGACTGGATGATGACTTAGAGGTCAGAAAGGCATCCATATTTAGCCAGAGTTTCCATTGCTCCATCTGTAATAATAGATGATAGTCCTATAGTGACACAAAGCCAGTGGTCAATTAAATGCATTTTGGAAACTCCTAAGCCTGGATCAGGAAATGATACCTCTCTTCCAGTATAATTCCCCGGGAGCTGATATGCAAGAGTTAGGGTTCAGAATTCAGTAGGTGTTATCCAATTATTAGGAATCCTGTTGTAGCTATTTCTTACCTAATCTTCTAATTTGCCAAAACATCTAAACTGAGAGCAATCATTACATATGGCAGCAGTAAATTCACCAATTTTACTAGGCTTCATGTAAGAATTAGGAAATACACAGGGTGGGATTCAACCAGTTTGGACTGTTTCGGGTGAACTGGTAGCTTCGATAATCAGCTGAGAGCAAACTGATTCTCTCTGATGATCAGGTCGGCCTGCCTCCCTGTCCCTGCACATTACTTACCTTTATCTTCTTAGCTGATTGGCACGACAGAGCAGATTGCTGTGCCTCAGCTGTGTTACTTCCAAGTGGAAACACAGAAGGTTAGTATTTGTAAAACTCTGCATGCATGCAAACGTGAAACGCGCAATCACCGAACCAGTTGTTAAACTGGCAGCATCCCACCACTGGAAATACAGCTTTCTTAAGCTTCTATATTGGTGAATCTTTATGGGAGTAGGGTTTATTTTTGTTCTGGATAAATGAATGAAATGGGCAGCTAATGTAGGTGGTTTTTGTCAGTTCAATGTTATCATGATACCTTGTGATACAGAAAGGAGTTCAATTTTCCAGGGACAGAAACATGGAATAAACATAGTTATGAATAATTGTCTTGACTTAATTATTTGAAGTTGCGTACATGGAACAAAGTACACTTTGATCTCCTGTGAACATCAAGGATGAGAACATGGGAGAAAGAGCTGATCAAAAAAATCCTTAGCTTGAGACAGATGGTTCTTTTTGTAGTCTCAGGAGTAAAAATGGAAGTAGAGATGGAAACCTTCAGACTTTCATCAGAAAAAAAGAAAGCCGCCTTCTAAATGATTAAATCAGGTTCATGACTTCGGTAAATCATATCTGGAACTAATAAAACACCATGCAAGAGATATTCTTTGAATATCTATCTAATCTTAATTTCTGCTAGCATCTTTGTTCACTTAGGTTTCTGAATACCTACATACATAGCCCAACAAGGAGGACAGGGGTGGAAATCCTCAGGACATAGGGGGAAATCCTCATGAATGGGCATGAGGATCCCACTATTATTTGCCACATCATACTGTGTCCATGAGGTTGAAGGATATATATAAATCAATAGTTTGTTATGCCTCATATTTTTAGTAGTTGCAAGCCTAATTTAATAGTTTAGAAAGATATTCAAAGAAATGCCTCTAACTGGAATTTTGAATGGGCCCAAGTTATAGATAAGCTTATGAAATGGGTACCAATGGGTATTTAATAAAATACCCATTTACAAAAAAAAAAAGTGAAGCTGCTTCTTATCATTCTCTGTAGCTACCCAGAATATTCTGTACTGTCTTAGTCTCTTTTCTCTTTTTCATGGTAGATGGATACATGTCCAAACAGAAAATGAGCAGGATCTTCCTCCCAATTTCTACTCTTTAGGAGTACTTTTGGATCTATGTGGATCTGGAGCATTCTCAACTCTCTGATTCAAGCATATGTACATGTATATGCATGCAGACACACAGCATGTAAGAGAAACAAATTAGAAATTAAAAATAAATTTACCTTAGTTCTCGGGTGGAAGCCCTGGTTTCAGTATCATTTTTCAAACTCAAGGTAGAATTTGTTTGTCTTAATTATGAACAGTAATTTTAATATTTTCCTTTCATTTGCATATTGTCCAGTGATAATTCTAGATAATCAAGACCTAAATTAATCACATAACATTATTCTAAAGCCATTTGGGCATTTCTAAAAAGTTTTTTAAAAAACCAACCCCATTGTCCTACTTTCATTTCTGTAGACACACAGGTCACTTACAAGATTTAAAAGAAGTTAGTGAGTTCTTTAGCAGATCAACTTGTCTATTATGCACATCTCTACAGAAGATGATGTCTTCCTCTCAAACCTCAAAAATCTACAAATCCTGTGTCAAGGTTCTAAAAAATTGAACATTTTACCTAAGAGTTGGTTGATCTCCATAAAGTCAGTAATAAAAAGCTCCAGCTGCTGTTAGGCCCATAATTTACTAGCATTATAATAAATAGGGAGCTGTGAACTTCCTTCATTGGTACTACTCCAATTTAATTCAGAGCACCTAAAGTAATATAGAGAATAAAAGCAAATTTTTAAAAAAGTTAAACTTCTTGTGACCTAATTCCAGGAATAAAACAATACCTTATGGTAGGGGTGTCAAACTGAAGGCCTGTGGATTGGAACCAGCCCATGGGGTGCTTAGACCTGGCCCGTGGGACTACCCTGGAAATGGTGAAGAACCAGCCTGCGGTGCTTCTGCCAGCGAAAATGGAGCTTTGTTTTCACTGGCCGAAGGCTGCAGGAGGTTGTTGCAGCTAAAAACGGAACACCATGTGTGTGTGTGTGTGTGTGTGTGTGTGTGTCTGGCCGTCCTGGGCTCCGTTTTCAGCCATAACAACCTCCTGCAGCCCTCTACCACTAAAAACAAAGCTCCATTTTCGCTGGCAGAGGGCTGCAGGAGGATTCTCACAGCCCCACCAGGCCATCACAGATGCCCCCAACACGAGTGACGTTGAGCTGGCTACACCATCCTGGACACACCCACCCTGGCCATGTCGTCCCAGCCCCCCAAGGTCAAACACAACCCTGATGTGGCCCTCAATGAAATTGAATTTGACACCCCTGCCTTATGACAATTAATAATAAATTAATAATTACCATCATTAAATGATCCTATTTTGCTTAAATAAAGTTAAGAAGCTTTAGCTTTGGCAGAGGGAAAAATAGTATGGATATTTTTAGATAATAACTTTAAATAATCTCAGGTAAAACTTTCTCTGTTTTTTTCTACAAAGAGTAATGAAAATCCAATGCAAAATGTATGAAGATTTTTCAGAACAAATTTTTGAATTCTCTTTTCAGGATGTTTCCCAAATGCAGTTTTTAGATTAACAAGTGAGGCAAATATGAGGGCAGCAGTATAAAACATGATCTTCTATTGTCTGCTTAAATTATGTTTAAAAACAACAACAACAACAACCAAGAAACCAAGCCATAGTTCATTTTTTCTGAACATGGCAAAATAGGACCTTTCCTCTAGCTATTTATGTCACTGGGATTTAGCAAAGCCAAGGAGATAATAGAGCGATTAGGCTGTATTATGCTAGACAATTCCCTAGCCTCTTCTCTAAATTCTTTGGAGTTCTAAAAACTAAGAAGAGTGTTTTTATTGGTACATTTTGATGGGCTGATAATTCCAGTGGAAAATTTTCCATGTATTCTTATGCTGCTCCGTTTCAATGGCAGTAACGACACTCATATAAGTCTTTCCACTACTGAATTCCCAGGATCACTCAGTTGACTTTATGTATTTTGTTTATTACCAGGGCCAAGCATAGGTCATACATGAAGGTAGTTACATTTTGTATTATAGCTTGCCACCAACAAAGGTTAATGTCTGCTTTTAACCTGAAAGTTGCCACTGAATAACAAAATCTTTTTCTTCCTCCTTTCTTCTAGCTTTAATATTTTTTTTTTCAAAACGATTTTTCTTAAAGATGGTTTGGTAATGATCACAAGATCAGTCTTGTGATTGCACAAAATGGAGATAAAATAAGCAAGTGAAATTTATCAGATTGCTCTAACCATATTGTTTGCTAGATTTTTTTGCATGCTGACCTTTCCCAATCATTTAGCCTGGTTTCCTTTTAAGACTTGTATAACTCTTAGAGGGAAGGAACCCATAAATGAATTGGCAGCCAATACAGATTCAACAACTTTGGAAAAATGCACTCCAGAAAGCAAATATGAGGGATCAGTCTGACAGTATTATTTTGCATCTGTTGAAGTTGCTGAGCAGCACTGTAAATTGTACATCCAAAATGCCTTTCCTGATCTGTTGCTCTCCAGATCTGTGGAATTCAGCATTCCTTAGTTCTGGCTGGGAAGCATATAGTTAAGGAAGGTTATCAAGAAATGAGGATAAAAGAGACTTCAGGGTTGGCGGCGCCTGTGAAGACAGCTGATTTATAGCTGTCCTCGGCGCGTTCTGTAAAAGTGGGGAAATCCGGCAAAAAAGCCACCGGATTCCCCGACGAAGCTGGTCCCCCAGGTCAAGGAGGACCAGCGAGCACCTGGCTGAGGGTCGGGAGCCCTTAGACCCCGGGTTTCACAAGAACTTCGGGGTTGAACGGGGAGCCCCCCTGGAAGCCGGGATGAAGCTCCAGAGCGCTGCTGAGCACTGCCGTGTGTGGCAGACAAACAGGAACGCCGTCGCCGCTGTACAGGAACAACTTTTAAAAGAACTACAGGCAGCCGGAACACAAGAGAATTTGCTAATCGCAAGTAAAAAATTCTTTTTAAAATAACTCAAAAAGGAATAAGAAAAATGGCGCAGGAGAGAAAGTGCTGAAGTAAAACAGGCGCTAGTGTGGAAGTGAAAGTAAACAGTAACAAGTATTAAAGGACTTTTACTGATCTTTAAGGAATGGAGAAAAAATAGAAAATAAAGGAGAGACATTAGATTATTGGGATTATTAAAATTGACCAAAAAAGAGATTGTGGAACTAAAAATTATTAAGTGTGGAGAAGAAGAACCTGAGAAATAATTAAATAATTAGAACAAAGAACAAAGCTTAATCAAAGATGGCGCAGAGACAGAAAACTTTAATTCCACCGAAAGGGGGGGTTGATTCCCCATCTGGACAAAAAACAGGGATTCCAGGTGCTGCTGCCTCTCCACAAGTTGGATTAACAGTAAATGATATGAAAGAATTATTACAAAAGGAATTTGAAAAACAGAATCAGAAATTTGAACAGTTGGAGAATAAAATGCAATTGCAAGTAAAGGAAATTAGGCAAATGATGCAGGAAGAAAATAAAAAAATAAAAGGAGAGGTAGCACAGGCCTTGGAAGCGATACTAGAAACAAAAAAAGAATTGAAAGAGGAAATGGATGAGGGGAAAAAGAATACAGAGACACTGGAGAAAAGAGTGGATGATTTAGAGTCACAGATGGAAAAATATGAGGATCAAGCTGTTATGGTACAATTTGAAAGAATGGAACATGCATTGCGCATTAGAGGCTGCCCTGAGGAAAAAGGTGATTTAGAAGATATAGTGGCTGTAGGTTTGGCAGAGGCAATGGGATGGCAGAAGGAGGAGCTTTGTAAAGAGATTGAACGCATTTACCGGGTGAATTCGAGAATTGCAAAAGAAAATAATCTACCGAGAGATATTGTGGTTTATTTTAGGGGAAAAAGACTGAGAAATGGACTTGTACAATTGGGATATGAGAAAAAAGTGTATATAAATGGAAAAGAAGTTAAAATTCTTAAAGAGATCCCCCCAAAAATTCTTCGTATGAGAAAGGATTACGCATTTTTAGTAGATAAACTGAGAAGAAGACAAATACAATTTCGGTGGAACATACCTATTGGATTATCATTTATGTATAATGGAAGGAGATATAACATCAAGACGGTGGATGATGCAGTTCATTTTTGTGATACAGTGTGGGAGGCAAATGGAGCAGGAGAAATAACAGAGGGATTTTCTACAAGGCCAAAAGAACGATCAACCAAACCTCAAGTACAGTCAACGGAAGTATTGGAATTGACGGAAGAAGAAATATTGAAGTGGGCAGCAGTGGAAGAACAAAAAGAACAAAGAGTGACCAGAGCAGCAGCAAAAAGAAGGGAGGAACAAAAAACCTTAGAGATGGAAGAGCAAGGAGCAGTAGGAGGAGCAGTGGGAGAAGCAATGCCCAAAGAACCGGAAGAAGATATTGAGGCGCTGCTACTTAAGCTCCGAAGCCAGAGAAATGGCACTTAAAATACTTACTTGGAATGTTAATGGTTTGAATTCACCGCAGAAAAGAAGAAAAATTTTTCATTACTTAAAACAAGTTAATAATGATATAGTTTGTTTACAAGAGACGCATATTAAGAAAACAGATCAGAAATATTTACACAACATGAAAATGGGAAATCATTTTATTGCATCTTCAATGGAAAAGAAGAACGGAATTGTTATATACACTAAAAAAATGATAATAGCAAATTTGATAGAAGCAGATGAACAAGGCAGATTTATTATGGTGGAACTATGTTTGGAGGGGAAAAAAACTTTGATGGTCGGAGTATATGCTCCTAACCAACAACAAGATGATTTTTTTGCTAAATTACACAACAAGATAGTACAACTGGATTATAAATCACATATTATGTTGGGAGATTGGAATGGAGTTATAGACACGATAAAAGATAAAAAAGGAACGACCAAATCTTTGCATAATAGAGCAAAACTACCTAAGAGTTTTTTTGAATTATTAGATGATATGGAGCTTAAAGATATTTGGAGAGAAAGACATTTACAAGAACAAGATTATACTTTTTTTTCAGATAGACACCAATCCTTTTCCAGAATTGATTTTTTTTTAATAACTAATGATTTCTCTTGTAGGGTGAAGAATATTAAAATATGTCCAAGGACATTGACTGATCATAGTCCTGTGTGGATGGAATTGGATAAAGGCAACGGAGAGAGACGTTCATGGAGAATGAA
>JANHFM010000493.1:66446-79886 GCA_032468115.1 Grayia smithii | reverse complement strand
TGCTTATTGCAGGGGCCATTTTGGGTTAAGCACAGCTGCTTTTACATTGTGTGTGAGTCAGTTGTGTTGTGTTGTGTTGTGTTGTGTGTGTGTGTGTGTGTGTAAAGTGTGAAAGTTGGTTTTTGAGCTTTTTTGTAGGTTAAAAAAGGGCAAAGACATGATGTCGATTTGGCCACGCCCACCCTGTCACCTGACCACCAAGCCACACCCACCAATTAAGCCACGGCCACAGAACCGGTAGCGAAAAGTTTTAGATTGCACCCCTGAAGAAAATGCAATGTTAAAGGGAAAAAAAATCTATGGAAGGCTATACCATCAGATGTGATGGGAAACCTTCTCTAAGTGGGAAATGAGAAATCTATAAATAGTCCTTCCTGGATTGGAGCAAAGTCCATTGTTCTGACTGTCCCATCAATAAGGGCTTTGTCAATGATATGACAATCACTAGACAGATATATAGGTAAGTTACAAGATCTTAGATATATCTGCTCTTATAATAGAATCAAGATGTATAGCAGTCCAGTAAGGGAAAATGTCCAACAATACAATGTCTAAATAAACTGCACTGAATTACTTTTTCCCAGTAAATATGCAGCCAGTGCCATTGTATTGTTCAGTCACTTGGATTCTTTACACAGTCTCCATAGAGATTAGCAGGTTAACTCCAAGGTGTCATGTTAATCTTCAAAGGCCTTCATAGCATTGGTACAAATAACATCAGAGTCCCTCTCCCTTTTTTTGTCTACAGCCATCCTTGACAACTGTATTCCACAGGAATTATGAAGCTGTCAGTCTCAAGGATGAATCCCAAGGCAGTAATAGACAGTGGCTTCTTAGCAGTATAATTGAGATTTCTTGACATATAATCACAGAAGCAAGAATTATCACTAATCTTCCTGCCTTGTGAATAATGAATAAAAACTTTTCCCTCAGCAAGGTTTTATTAAAAAAAAAAAGAAAGTTTAAGAGAAAAGGTCAGAAAGGAACAACAAACAAGGAAATATCCACTGATACATTTTAGTTAAGTTCAATGAAGCAGGATTTAAAATAAGCAAATGAATATATGATGCAAATATATGATGTTGGGTCAAGCTCAGGTTCTAGTTTGCTCTTAGCTACAGAAGCTCAATGGGAAGATTTGGGTTTTTCTCAGCCTCACTTACTCCTTGAGATTGTTGTTATGCAGCAAAACGGGAAGGAAAAGTGTAGCTTACATCCTCTGAAGTCTTGAAGCAAAAGTGAGATATAAGTCAAACAAACATATTGATTAGGTGTGTGCATATTTGTGCTCTAGCAAATCTTCCTTTGTGGATGTTGAAATAAGCATGATAAAGAAAGATTATAAGGAATATTCTTTTAATTATAAGAGAAGTTGCATTTTTTAAGGCTGTAGAGTGTCCTTTAAAAAGCCTTAATAGAGCAAAGATTAGATGTCATTAGTTGACATTAGTTGACATCTAATCTCCTTGACACATGGTAGGCAAGTAATAAAACCCAAGGAAACTTATCCAAAAAACCTGTTCTAAAGATAAAAAAAAATAATGTATTTGCAAAAGGTCACTGTAGTATAAAATCCACAGTTTGAATAGAATTCTTCAATGTGAAATTCTGTTCAACCAGCGAGTCTTTCTGTCTTGCAGGAGACTAAATAGCATTCACCTTTGTTCTTTCTAATACAACAATTTGCGTCTATTGAACAAACTCACTTGTTACTGGGATGGTTCAGAATCTCTCCTCCTTCTTTCATACTTTTTAAAGATATTCTTTGTATTTCTGAAAAACATTGGCTTGTCCCCAATCTGCTGACACTTTTGCAGAGATGGAACTGTTCTTATGATATAAAAGCTACTATTAGTAGATGAATTTGCCATACAGGATTTAGTTGAAAAACATGACTTATGAATATATTAATAAAAATAGTACATTCATGTTTATGCTTTTTAGAAATGAACAACAACAAGCCACCATTATTATTTCTGAGAAATGGATCATAGATTTCTAATTACATATATTGCCAGATGCCATGGATAAATTTATCATTCATATATTTGGCACCAGCAATGAAGTATAGTATACATAAATAAACCTCAAGATATTTGTTAAAATAGTACAATCTGGAGCTGAATTTGTGAAAAAGCAGAAACATTTATACAAGTGGATTTTCTTTTATTTTAAAACTATTTAAGGAGTTTCCAGTAATAACAGCACTTTTGGAGAACTGGCAACATTAAGCTATGCTAAATTCAGCAACTTTATTTGCTTATAAACACAGCAAAAATGGATGCTTCACATTGTTCACCCAAGCTATCTATTATTTTAAAAGATATCATATCTTTTCATGCTGATTAATATTACTTTAATCTCTTTGCATCTTACAATGCTATTATGCAGTTCTATTGCTAAAGAGCAAAAATAATAACAATGGAAAATAGAAAGGCAGATGGATAAGATGATTCATTCTGGATTCACACATCCATTAGCTACCAAATTTAAACTCTTCTCAGTTATTTACTGTGCCTCAAAGTAACATTTTGGGAAATGGTGATATTACAAAAAGTGTATGCTCATTAACGTTTAGCCAAATTTTGGCATGGACAATGGCAATTCTGGTTTATTTACTTGATTTGGTTCTCAGTTTCTATTGATTGAACATTTTATTTAATCATTGATTTATATTCCACAATATACATTATATATTCCATATATACTCTATTCCTTCATCTATTTTTCCCACCACAATCTTATGGGCAGATTAGATTAAGACAAAGTAACTGGCAGAAACTCAACCTGTGAACTTCAAGTGTGTAAGGATCAATCTGAACATGTCCTTTCCAGTCTTAATTAAACACCTTTACTATTAAAATACACTAGATCTTATAAGCAAGTTGGGGACAAATCTGTCACCGTAATCATCATGCCTGGGCACACAAGCACATAAATCTATTTCTATGCACTAGATGATCTTTGATGGATTCCAGCAATGACACTGATCTGTGAATGTACTTGCCTGGACAGTCTGGAGTATTCCTCTTTTTCAATTAACAAATAGTTCAAAGTATAAAGCTTTCCATGAGGACAAACCAGGGATGGGTTCTACTTACCTTTCCTAGCGGTTCTAAAGGTGCACGTGCTTCGTGCGTGGTTGGGGTGCACGGCGCATGCACACACACTGGACGGGTGCTCCTGCACATGCGCAGAAGCTTTTTTTGACAAAAAAAGTCAAAAAACGTTTCCTGTGCATGTGCGCAAGCGCGCTCTGCGTGCTCTGCGCGTGGAATGGTAAGTACGGGCGCGCGTGGGGCGGCAGTCCAGGACACGTAGAACAGGTTTGGTGACATCAGAGCATCACCGCTACCTATTCGCGCGAAACGGACTGAACCGGGGGCAACCCACCACTGGGACAAACCCAGTGACAAAGTTGTTAAATAGCATGCACACATGTATAAACTTGTGGTTTCCCCTACATCTAATTATAGAAAATAATCATAAAACCATTATTAAGAGCAGTGATTTTGAAAATTTTCATGGCAATGGATGTAAAAGTTAGCCAGATAGTTTGTGGAAAAAAGGTGTTAATTATTATGTTACATGAATCTAGCAAAATTAACTTTCTGCCATTAAAATAAAGAGTAAGAAGAAAGGAGAATTTCTTTTTGGAAAGCTCTCTGTGGACTCAACTGCACAGCCCAGTAATTTCTATTAAGATCACACGAAATACAAGTCTAGTTTAATCCAAAAGCTTATCTCCAGGCCCAGAGGAATTCTAGGTGTTTCTACACTCCAGCCTTCAATTTTATTGATGTACTTTAAGTTTCAGAGCTTCACATTGATCTTTCAAACTGTCTGTGTTTAAGATTCCCATCTGGAACATCACTGGAAATCAATAGCATTGCTAGATGTGTCTGCTTCACTCTGTTTCCAATATTAATGTTTTTTTTAAAAGCTGGAATTGTTGGTTCATGGGAGCAACATACTTTAATTTTTAAAGAAAATATATTTGCTTCCATTGTATCTTGTATTAGAACAAACAAATATACAATCCAATAGCAAATGCAATAATGCTATACTACAAAGATTAGGCAATACATTATTTGGGCACGTGCAAAATCCCATTCACACATCTTACCTGTTTGCAATAAATACCGTTGAATATGTCTAAGTTATAATTTATTACTGCAAATTTATTAATATCTGCAAAGGTAGTATCAACCATGTGGTTTTCAATCAGGCTAAGCTTAAATAGGTAAGATAAGGTTTGAATTCAGAGATCTTCAGTTACTTTAATGTAAATTATGAAGTTGTATATATTTTATTCTGAAATACAGGCATATAGCATTTAGAAGGGACACATGCTATATTCCATAAAAACGAGCTATTTAAAGTACTCCTGTTTCTTTTTAAAATGATTTAATTTCATCCTGTTGCATTTATAGGACTATTCTTTGAGGAATCTACCTGCCTCGGAGTTTCATTTGCTATGGATGTATTACTTGGAACCCTGACATTCTCTTTGGAAATATTTCAGAAATCATGTGATTTGTCAACACAGATCAGTTTCAAAACAAGCAGCAGAATTGTGCAGCCCATATAATTTATCTGTTCTCAATTTGAGTGCTGTATATGTATTTCTTTTTTCAGATGAAAACATTAAGAACAAACTTTGCCTTAGTAAATGTAGGAACATTTTAACAGGAGAAGATCTTTAAGATGATTGCAAAGGTGATCTAAATAAAACTGCCTGGTGGCATCTGTATAGGAAACGTACAGTAGACATAGAGTTGGAACAAAGAATCAATCAATCAATCAATCAATCAATCAATCAATCAGGCTTGAGTATCTTTGGTGGGCCTGGAAAATTGACTAATGGTTTAAGCAATAGTTCGACTGATTGTTTGAACAGGAAAAATGCCCAATGAAAAAGCAGAGATGAATGGAACAAAGTAGGGCATCTGGAATTCTAATGAAAGCACTCCATACCACAATAGTTTGTTTTATGTTTCATTTTGTGAAGTATATGCTTTTCTGTATGCTTTTCAAATAAAAAAAAAGTTAGAAGCCATTATTTCAAGAGACAAAATGCAAGACTTTATTTTCTTTCCCTTACATGAGTTTCTTCAATACATTTTGAAGTGAAAACATCTTTCCATGTCTCATTCTTCTCAGTTTGGTATGTACCTAATCCTGGCTGTTTTGATATTTACAGAACTATGCAGAGATCAACACCCTGTCAACATGATTATATTTGTAATTTGAGGTTTTAGAATATGTAGAGGACTACCAGCCAATCAGTGTTTGTTCTTTTTGGCCAATACTGAAGTAGACAGAGTTGATAGCCAATAAATACTCATCTGTTATTCTTTCAGGATGGCAGGATCTGATGCCTTATGCTGCCCCTCAGGTTCACAAAACCCACTCCTAACAAACATAACCACCCTCCCTTTTCTCCTCTTTGCAGATGGACAAAGAAATGTGTTTGTTGTGGAATCTCTGGTTAGAGTGGGGGAAGGGGATAATAGAATAGAACAGAACAGAACAGAACAGAACAGAACAGAACAGAACAGAACAGAATAGAATAGAATAGAATTCTTTATTGGCCAAGTGTGATTGGACACACAAGGAATTTGTCTTGTGGAGGATGACTAGGTTAAAGTCCATGGAAGGAAGTGACAGATGCCAGACTCTTCAAACCTTTATCTGCCTGTTCCCAAGATAATGCCGTTAGTCTGGGCAAGATTTTTGTAAAGAGGAGAACAACATTAAAGAAACTACTTTGATATGCTCACAGAAGGTTCTCCTTCCTTCTGCCTGACAATTTCATTTCTATCCCCTGTTGCATTCAATGCTTTTATTGGTGAACATTTGTTTTATGTTTACAAGACTAAGGCAATTTAGTGCTACAAGAGAAAAATAGTTGTTAACCAGAATAAACTAGTCTGAGTGGTCCAGGGTGTACTATGACCTTGGTTGTTTTCTTGTAGACATTTCATTACCCACGCTAGGTAACATCATCAGTGCTAATGAGGAGTGGAGTTTGTTTTCACTTTATATTCTAGTGGCTTGCCCTATCAGTGTTGATGGGGAAGGTCATAGAGGTTCTTTGGTTGGGTGGTTTACTGTTGGGTTGTTTGGCAGTTCCTTGATTGGGGTATTGTTTACTTGAATGTTGGCCTAATGTTAATCTTAGAGTTAATTTATGCTTATCTGGGTTTCTAATTGCTGGTGGGGAGGTCTTGTCTTGTTCTGTCTTGTTAATTGTCTCTTTTGCATTGTATGTAGATATTATGTATATGTGTCTATTGATGGCTAGTTTGTCAGAGTGCCAGGCTTCTAGAAATTCCCTAGCCTTTTTGGACTTGGCTTGGTAAGGATGATCAGTTTTCCAATTGAAACTATGGTTAGGTTTGTCCACAAATTTGTGAACATCATGTTCACAATATGATGTGAACATCATGCTAGTTGGTGCTTATGGAGGCATTCTGTCAGTCTTCTGTCTGTTTGGCTTGGGGATTCTGGGAGCTGAAGTCCATACAGTTTAAGACTGGCAAACTGCTTGGCACAAACATATTGAGCATCAGTTGTGAAATGTTTGTGAGGAGTAGGAATTTGTGCACTTGAACTAAGTTAGTGATGTTTTTAGTAAGAATTAAACATGAAATAATAGTTATCGGATCAGGAAATTAAACTCCATGTGAACCATGAATTGGAAGTTTTATGAAAACACCTGCTCTACTCTCATGTCTGCATAAAAGAGGAGGCTATGGATGGTGACGTCTCTAATTAATCTTTTGGCCTAGAAGTAGAAAATGAGATCCCTATTGCAGGTGTTGTCTATGGCACATGATAGAATAGATAAATACTATGTAAAAGCAGGCAAAAACCATGCTAAAGGAAAGATAAATCTGATTCATAATATGGGGGAAAATGAGCAAACTAGATGAAGTTTTTTTGTCTGGCATACACTTCACATTTTAGAGTAGTTTGATGCACTACTCTAAAATACCAACATTTGTTCCTATTTATTTATCCTTGATTGGATTGCACAAGTTTCAGACTGAAAAATAATAGAACATATTCTTCTTGGATAATTTCTTTATTGAGGGTTGGATTGGTATAGAAGAAATCAGTCCATCTAAAGAATATTGTCAGAATATAAATTCACTCATTGATGGTCATATCCAGCCATTTTGGAGGCCAGTCAGGTACCAGAATTATGCCTTTCCAAGCTTATATTGGCAAGCCAGAAAACTGACAGTATCTCCATCAAAGTAGCTGCTGTTATTACTGTCACAAAGAGCTCTTGGAACAAATCCCATATGGCCAGAATCCTGAGCCTGTTATGAATTATGATTGAAAATGAGCTTGAAATGGTTCTTCCAGGAGCCACCAGATGCTGCTCTAGAGATTCTGATATTTGACAGATAGGCATCAGCCCACCAATGCAGTTAAGTAATGAATAGTTGCAAAGGAGGGAGAAATGAAATGAAAATCAAGATCAGTTTTTACAAATGCTTCACATAGTACCCAGATGGCTGATTAGCAGACTATGTGGAACTGTAATTTGTAGAATAACATCACCTAAACAAAAACATAGTCTATTTTCTCCCTTCAGTTTGCAGAAGACTTCCCCAGCCTGATGCCCTCCCAGAAATTGGGATTTCAGCTGTCATGATTGCACAATCTTCAAGATGATTAGCTATATTGTCTTGGGATTGTGAAAGCTAAAGTCAACAAACCTGGAAGACATCTAATGTCTGACAGCCTTGGACAGAATGGTTTGCCTGGCCAATCAAGTTTGCTGTACTCAAGGAGGAAATCTTATGCATGCAAAAGTGTCTGCCTCTAGATTTAAACTCATTACACTTTGGCTGAGGAATTGCTATTTTATACAGAAATTAAGAATGAGAATTGCTTCATTGTTCCATTTATTCATGCATTTGGAACCTCTGAATACCTTGCAGGACTGCTTTAGTCTGCTTAGGTAGAATAAGAAATAGCCATTAAGTTGGCTAACTAAAAGGTAACTTTTAGCCATTACCTAGGAATTAGCCATTACCTAATCATGTTCTACAACTCATTTTTCCTTTAGCATGTTTCTGCAACAGCTTAACTTAGACTTCTGCAATTATAAAGCTTTCCAGTTATATTAGACCAATTTTCTGGCCAATATATTTGAAGCATTCCAGGTTGAGGTACACACATTCATAAGACACAAACCTATCCCCCCTGCCCCCCAATCAAATAGGGAGGTCATTCTTTTTTATATGGCTGTGCCAGTACAAGCTTGGCATTTGTGAATCATCTTTCACACGTCAACCTTTTGCAGTTTGCATACAAAGTGTTGAATTTACATTTTTTAAAATTAACTTTCCAGTTTTTAAAACAGGTCAATGTGTTAAATTGCCACTGATCAGAGAAATACACAAGCTGAGCCATCTCACCCCAGTGGGACTATCCCTCTTATTCATTCTAGCATAAATTTCTTTGAGAGGGGGGGAATCCTGTCCGCCAGAGAATTCTGGCTGATGGAGTCCAGGAGAAGAGCTATTTTTGATACAGCTGTTCCCACCCTCTGGAACATTGTCCCACTGGAGATGAGATCTGCCACCACATACTCCTGGCCTTGTAGAAGAGCCTATTGCAGGGTTGAAATCCAGCAGGTTCTGACAGGTTCTGGAGCAGTTTGGAGAACCGTCAAATACCACCTCTAGCTGGCCCCAGAGTAGGGTGGGAATGGAGATTTTGCAGTATCTTTACCCTGCCACACCCACCAAGCCACACCATGCCCACCAAGCCATGCCCAAAGAACCGGTAGTAAAAAAAAAATGGATTTCACCACTGGCCTATTGTCTTGGTTTTTAGTTTTTCTGTTTAATGCTCCTAATATTAATTGCCTTGTATTAGCTTTTAAAAAACTTTTATACTGTATTCTAAGTTGTCTAGAGTTACCATCTCAGTGAAATGGGCAGCATTAAAATTTAATTAATAAACAGTCAAAAATCTAAATATGGTTCTTAACTTTTTAACAATAATCTTCAGGAGATTACTAGTGCTCTGCAGCTATCTACAACTAATGTCTTCTCTTTAATAAATGCTGGTGTGTTTGCTCACCACAATGAATGACAAACTATCCATTGCCTTTCAGCTGGGGCAAGAATAGTTTATAGTGTGCACACGCAGCAAACTCAAAGAAATGGTGGACTCTGACAATTGCTTAAAAGACAAAATGCTTATCACTAATAGCTTATGGCTACAGCAGAATAATAATGGCAACATTTGGTCCAAAATGAGACCACTCCATCATCTTGTTCTTTAAATTAAGCCTGGCGCTGTTTTTGTCTGGGAGACATCTTAATGAAGCATACTTGCTGAGTAACATTGGTGAATCATTTATTGGATGCTTTCATCCATTGCTAAATAATATATTTATCAGTATCCTCAAATTTTAATATATAAAATTCAACATTTGGATAGTTCTTTGTTTTGTTTTCTATGAAATGCAGTCTTCTTTAAAGCAAGTTTTTCCCCACTATCTGAAAACTCTAGTAAAGAATAGATTAAAACTTGTTGATGATTTAGATGAAAATCAGCATAGCAAACATATATTATAGGATGCATTAACAACTGACAGGTCAAGATGCCAACAGTGTAATAGTTTATTATCTGTAGTTCCAACACATTCTGAGAAATGTGTTACCTTGTGAATGACCTTTAAATCCAGGAGAAATAGATATACTTTACTCGTTTGTTTTATTGGTAAAGAATGGGATCTGTTTAATAAAAACACTAATGATTAGATGGGGTTATGGTCAAAGTGCCTTTTCTATTTATACAATGCAAGAGCCTCTAGAAACAGGAGTATTAAACTGGTGGCCCACTCACAGGCCATGCCCAGCCCAGCTCCGTGAACAGAAAAAAATTGCAAAACATCACAAAACATCACATGACAGCAATGTGATGCCGCAAGTTTGACACCCATGCTCTGGAAGAGTCACTAGTTGAAGATGCTTCAGCAGAACAATATGATTTCAAGGGTAAGAGGAAGGGAGATATCTGGGTAACTTCCAATTGATTGACAAAGATTTCTGACTCCAAATTATTATTTAACCAGGAAGGGCCACAATGAGTGGGATCTTGATATCAGTAGAAGGGGCAGGGTAAATTTTTGGTCTCTTCTTCTTTTTTTCCCTTTTGTTTCTTTTTGAAGGAAATCTTTTGTATTTTAATGTTTAAGTTACATGTAGGTAAAGCTAAAAAAATTTGCCACTATGTTCTGTCACACAATCTGGAGGTTACCAGAAATATACATAATGTTTTATGTGGCCAATTTTCCATGGTGATTCAAATATGTGTTAGAATGACTTTAGATGTAAGTGCATGTGCAGACGTGTATGTATGTATTGTATGTGTTGGTACACACATAGAAACACTCTATCTTCTTTGGAACATATTGCACACAGTTTATTACGTTTTTGTCTGTTTTCACATTGTTCATTTTTATTCTTCTCTGTTTTCTTATTGTGCATTTTTATTCAGTGTAACTTGTAACAACCTAGAGCAGTGCAGAGTGCTTCTGTTCCTTGTTCTAACCAAGCCATCTGGCTATGCAGATTCTCAGTCATCCAGCTCATGGTTGTCCCAAATGTGCTTTTTTCAAGAGGCAACGGGACTTTTTTATTTTTCTTTGAAGACATTTTGCTTTCTATCCAAGAAGCTGAAGAAGCACAGTTGCCTTTTGAAAAAAGCACCTTTGGGACAAGCCATCTGGCCTATCAAGATATTCAGTTTTCCACTCCAGATCACCAAGTTATTTGAAATTCTGTGGCCACTGAACATGTAACTTGGCTGTCCATTTCCCCATTTTCTTTAATTTATAGAAACTGTATAGAAACTGTATAGAAACTTAATAATAATAAAATTAATTTTGGGACGTCACAGATTCAATCTAGCATGGAGTAGTCATAGCTGTCATGACATCTGGAAGTACTGGGTTGTCAAACCCTGGCCTATGCACTATGCAGCATTCTGCAAAACCTACAGTATTGATATTATCTTTCTCTGGAAGCTGTTTTCTTATTCTGTTTAACCTCCTTTGTCTCTCTTTCTCTCTCTGTGATAAACACACATACACAACTTTGTGTTTTAAATATGTATGGATAAAATATGTATGAATGGGTGAGTGTGTACATGTTTATGTGTGAGCATGTATCTTACATATACACAAAATGAATGGGACACTGATTTCTTAGTTTGCTTCTGACAATTCTCTTGCCTGAACCCCTAGATCACAGCAGTGGTGGATTGCTACCGATTTGCCCCAGATCGGGCGAATCAGTAGTGGTGGCAGTGGGAGGCTCCACCCACCCACCCGGACATCTCTGCACATGTGCAGAAGCTTCTGCGCATGCACAGAAGCATCGCATGCAGGCACCCACAAGCAAACTGGTAGCAAACAAAATTGAAACCCACTACTGGATCACAGGTGTCAAACACGCAGCATTATGTTGATGTCACATGATATTTCACAGTGTGTTTTCCCTTCGCAGAGCTGGGATGGGCATGATCTATGAGTGATGCATCTGGCCCGTGGACCACCAGTTTGACATCTCTGCGGCCTAAATCAGCATTATCCCCTGACCTCACCCGACTCTTAAACTGCCACAAGCAATTTGAAGGCCACTATAACAAAGAAGTTTTGGCCAGATACTTTGAGGTGTCTGTCCTTAAGGGGGTCAAAATCTTTTTTTGGGGGACAAGTAGTCTTCTATCTGTTCCAATTTACGTAAATGTAATTAATTATAGTTTTAAAGGTTTGCAAACAGCCATAAACAATTAGCATATCAAACTATGAATTACTTCTTGAGTTTTGCAAATGTGTTTCTGTTAACTCCCTTTCATCTTTCTGAAAGTTTGTTACCATTAATTACAATGATGCAAAATGTGCATAAGATAACAGTAATAAAGAGGAATTAACAGTCACCTTTAATTTAATTGGCTTTACCTTCCAGTTTAGCAGGGTAATAGAGTATAATTGCCATCTAAAATCACTGTGGTCTATTTCTGCATACTAATGAGCTGATTTCTGAGTCTGGCAACCTTTCAGAAGTGAGCAAAATAGGAGTAAACAATGCAGCGATTTAAAAGCAGTAAATGTGGCATGCAAGATATAAAGAGGATTTTGGAATGCCTTGAAGACACATAATAAACTTTTAAAAGTCCTTATACTATTTGTAGGTCCAATGTTGGACTTTTGAACTACCTAAACAAGCAATCATTATATGGAAAATACTTCCTATAAATGTTTGGAGAAGCTTAATTTCTCTTGGCATCTATTTATTAGGCAGAACAACTGTGGGATAGGGTAGCCTCCCATTAATTGAAGCAGACCTTAAAAAGAACTGGGTTTTGTTCATTTCTGTTGGTGATGATCATACTTAATAAGCATCTCTCTATGTTATCAGGTGCCAGAATATATATTGGCCATGAGCAAAACCATCCCATAACTTCGGTAGTGGGAGTTTTGTAGTACTAAGACAGCTTCCACCCAGATGGCTGCTTTTATAACAGCCTCGATAAAAGTCCAACTCCTCAAGGCTCAGGGCTGTAGGGTGAGCCCTCAAAGGATGGCATTCAGCATCCAGAAACCTTAAGGGTTCTAACTCAGTTTTTTTGTCAGTAAAGAATAATTATCATGAATTTACAGCATAGAAAGAGAAGTGCATTTTTCTATGCTGAAGTTTATTACTACATCAGCCTCTTTTCCATGAACCATGAGTTTTCTTTGGAAGATTTTCTACCCATGTTCCATTTTTTGGGAAAGTGTCTGTACATGTAACCCTTATTTCCCATAAACAGTTATTGATTGGCCATGTTAATGCGCATGCGTGGCAATGGCGGCCACTCCTTGAGTACAGCTGGCAAGGGGGGGCCTTTTCGGCAAGTTTAGGGGTGCTGGGGGGGCCTTTTGACATCTTCGGCCCCCGGTACCAGCATTGGGAGTCCCCCAGGACCTATCTGAGCTCGTTTGAGCTCCGGACGATCTTTCCTGGGTCGGCGGCGACCGGAGGATGAAACCGCCGCAAGGGGGGCGGTTTCGGGTCTGGGCCGCCGCAGCCAGGCCTCTCTCGCCGCGGTGCTGCCTACTTGCCTGTTTCGCCGGCGCAGCATCAGCTGGGCGGCGGTCTTCGGCGGCAGCGGCGATGGTGTCGGCTCGGTCCGGCACACCTCGAGGAGCTCCAGGAGAACCTGGGGAGGCCGGAGGTGGCTGGAGCCGATCTGGCAGCGTCCTGATGACGGTGACGACGGCAGCCCGACGGTGGCGGGCGCGGGCGATGGTGAGTGGGCGGTTGATGGCGAGGAGGATGGCGGCTGGTGGCCTGACTGATCCCGGCGGCGGTGGCGGAGGTAAACAGCTTGAGAACGCAGCGGACAGAGGCCTCTTCT
>JANHFM010000493.1:35174-59343 GCA_032468115.1 Grayia smithii | reverse complement strand
CTCTATGGAGTAGAGAGTTGGTCTCTGACAGAAAACCACTTGAAGAAACTAGAAGCATTTGAAATGTGGATTTACAGTCAGCTGTTACGTATAAGCTGGGTTAACAAAATCATGAATGAGGTGGTGATAAGCCGCCTGGGAATGCGAAGGGAAATCATCAAAGCCATTAAAAAGTGAAAGTTAAAATATTTTGGATGTGTGATGCAACACCTAGAAAAATATCCTTCACTTAATTCTCCAGGAAAAGATAGAAAGCAAACAAGGTCCAGACAGAAGAAGAACATCATGGCTTTAAAACCTAAGGGACTGGTTTGGACAAAACTCAGCAGCACTTTTTCATTCGGCTGTTGACAAAAATAGGGTTTCCAACATGATCGCCAGCATCCGATGACAGATATGGCACAAGAAGAAGAAGCCCAGTCTAGCCATTTTTCAAGGCTCATATCTTCTCTATTTCTAGATGATGGTGAGGATATTTTTCTGCTGTCCAATAATATTTTATGGGAGAAGAGAAATAAAGTGGCAAAATCCAGCAGTGTCTACAGTGGTGGGTTGCTCCCAGTTCGGTCCGGTTTGTGCAATCCGGTAGCGGTGACATTGTGACGTCACCGAACCGGTTCTCTGTGTCCCGGACCCAGGCCCACCCACGCACCCAAACTTACCTTTTTTTTTGGTAAAACCCGCAAAAATAGCATTCTGCGCATGCGTAGAGTGCTTTTTTTGAGTTTTTTTCTGAAAAAGAGTTACTGCGCATGCACGATAGTGAGCAAATCGTGCGCGTGCACGAAGAAAACTGGTAGTAAAGATAGGTAGAACCTACCCCTGAGTGTCTACCCTGTATTTAGTAAATATGGACAGTACCCTCTTCTGCCATCATAATTAAGGCAGAATAGAAATTTTATTATATAAAGAACAAAACTCAACTTTGTAAAAACATTTAAAAATCTCAGAGACTTGACAGAAACTAGCTGTTGGAAACTAGCGAGCATTCAAGGAAGAACCTCACAACTGATTGTATTAACTACACTAGAAGATTTGTTTTTTTAAAAAAAGTTCACCCACCTTACCAAGTGGGTAGGATCAATAAGACTGGAATCGAGAATAAATAATCAATAATTTTTCCTTGGAGTATTTGTTTTAATAAAAAATTAAACTACAATGCATGTAATATCATGAGGCCTTATGAAAACTTTAAAAGAACCACTGATTAAGATAAGTCCTTGAACTACAGTAAGCTAAACATGTAAGAAAAGCCTGAACATTTACTCTTTCTGTTTACAAACTGTAGAGGCAAAAGATGTGTTAGAAACCGAATTAATATAGCAGACATATTTGTGAATTTGTCCATTGTTGACTAATAGTTAAATGAAAGTAAAGGTGAGTTATCATTAGATGATGGATGTGTAAAGTGTCTTATGCTATGTTAGGCATGGAAATACCAGCAGATCTCATCTATTTACCAAACACTGAAATGCTGCAGACTCACCTGATGGACAGTTTGTCAATATTCCCTCTGTTTTGTTTTCTTCTAAGATCTGCTTGTTCTTTCTCTGCTTCTTAAGTGCACCATTTTCTCCAAGGCATTGGAGCTAATAACCATCACTGTTAAGTTTGCTTCCTGTTATATTTTTGAGTCATCAAATAGGCTGCATTTTCATAAAGAGGAAAAAAAATCTCAGCATGGTATATGGGAGAGAAGATCTGTTTTAGATCAATCAAAATAGTAAAGTTATCTATAAAGTGATTAGAGCAAGCTCTGTTCCATAACTAGGACCTGAACCTAGATTGAAATAGATCAAAGATAAATGTTTTTGTGCAGAAACTCCTACTCTGAAGAGAATAATCTATTTGGTAAGATCTCGGAGAAGGTCTTTGCTTAAGATCCCATCTCCTAGAGATGTATAAAGCTCTATTACAGGATTTTGTCAATGATGGTGATCCTTTCAAGAAACACCTTGCCCTTATATTCCTTCAATATAGTTAAACAGAAATAAAAAATGTGACTCTGGAAGACGAAGCCATTTGTGGGATATTAGGAGTGACTCATGCTTATTTATTTTTATTTATTAATCAAATTTATATAGCCACCCATCTCACAAGAAGTGACTTTGAACAGTGTGCAATGGTCACTAAATATAATAAATATGATGCATAATATTGACACTGATAAAGTCAGTGTCATTAAAATTCATACTGTTGACTGTTGTAGTTAATCTTTTTTTCCCTACGTATGATACTCTGAGTCATTGGAAGTAAAGTGGCTTAGAAATGTAAGCTAATTTCTGAAAAATAAACTCAAATATTTGAACACTGTGTAAAGAACAGAAGTAAAGACAACTACAATACGATATATGGATGACATGAAACAAGGGAAGAGATGCCTAGGAAACCATCAGACAAGAGAGGCAGAAGCTCCCAGTGGCTTAATGGTCAGAAAAAAGTAACTTAGGAAAGACCTGCACTAATGCAGAGTTATTCAAACTTAGCAGCTTTAAGACTTGTGGACTTCAACTCCTAGAATTCTCCAGCTGCCAAGTTTGAAGACCTCTGCACTAATGGATCAAGTAGTTAAAGTGGGGATGGGAACTTTGTACTTTCAGACTTGGAAGGTTATATTATGTTTACTTACAGTAAAGTAGAATCAGTTAATTTGTCTGAAGGTTGAATCATGGCAACTGGGCAATTTTTTTGTTAGCTTATTTACTCTGGGTTGGATCTCTACAAAGTATCTGAATATCAGACATCTTTGCCTGGATGACTGAGAGTTGTCATCAACTAAATCAGTTCATTTAGTGTTTCCTGTCTGAGTTACCTGGGAGGGCTGACAACAACATACAAATTATTCAACACAATTGAAGGATTTAATTGAAGAAAATGCCACCATTTCTTTTAAATGTGAGAGAATCACAGCTTGCTAGTTGTAGGGAGCTACATATTGAATTTGGTAAAGTTTTAGGATCAGTTGTCCTAAAGTTTTAGTATTGTTGTCCTCTTGAATTCATAAGTATTATCAGATTTCATCAAAGAGCAAGAATGTTTTTACATGGCTAAGTCTAATTTGACAATTTTATTGATTTCTTGAGATGTAATTAGAGCTTTATCATCTATTTTTTATTATTAGATATTTTAAGCACTATTAGGGGCATAAATATGAAATTTAAATAAAATCAACTAATAAATGTCAATTTCTTAAAAACTACCCATGCCTACCTCATCCAATGTGCGCTGAGTTGTTTATCTTTCTTTGTATATTTTTGGTAAAATTAGAAGGTTTTGAGATAAGCAGCCTTTCCATATCCCAAATCCTTAATTTTACAATGAAGTCAAACAGGACTAGTTCTACTTTAAATGTCAATTTTCTACTACATGTCTATAACATTTGTTAAATAGAATAGAACATAAACAGCTAATCAGAGAATGTACTTCTGGCTACTATCTTGGCCAGTCTGTGTTCAATAATATGTCAGAAACTAAATGCTTTATCCTATTCTTATTTTTCCATTAAAAAAGAATTCACTTTCCTTTTCCCACAAAATGAATAACAGATTAAAAAACTGCAAACATCACATCTGCTTATTATGATGATATGGCCTTAAAATGCTACCTTCTTCTTTTTGCTGTGTCCATGCCCAATGGATGGTGAATTGCTGCTATGTCTGCTCTTTAGAAGAGGAAATTGGTTGTAAATGGAAGTTCCCCATTTGCATAAGGTCTTATGAACACAGCAAGAGGAAGATACATTCAAATGCATGATAATGGTCAGTGATTGAATTGACTGATCTACCTATAGGGCTCAGCTTGATACACAAGATTGTCTTGAAAAAAACTTCATGACTTCATATCTTAGGGCAGGGGGCTAAATATAATTTTGAGATCCTCTGTTTTGGTCAGTGCCTATGCAAACAGATTTTGGCCTGTTAAGAGCATCATCCATGTTAAACTGATTATATTTGCATTAATATTCATCACCATCATTCTCATATTAACAGGTGCAGACTCAATAATAATACACTTCAAAGTGTAGATCACAAGTCATGTTAGTGTTTTCCATCAGAACTTTAATGGACCATCATTTTGCCTCTAGGCGATAGCTACCTAATCAGATGTTAAGCATTGATAATGACTCAGTTGTCAGGTGTGATTGTGTTAATAATAATTGTTGCATGACAAAATATTTCAGCCAGTGAGATTACAGACAAACTAATAAATGACTTTGGATTAGTGTCTACACAGCTCAGTACACAACATTTCAAGCAGCTAATATCTGCTGTTCCAGCTGTTCCCCTCAAGATTTATCTGGATGATGGGCTACCTCAGAAATTTTTGCCCTCCTGCCCCCAGGCATCTGCCTCCAAGTTGCTATAATGTTATTCCCAGCCAGATTGACTGCAATCTTAATGTCATGTCACTTACTAATCATCAGCAGAATCTATCATGGAACAACAATAATAAATATAACAAAAAGATTCTAGTAGCTATTAAAGGTCTGCCATTGATTTATAGATTAAAAAAACAAAGTATCAACTATCTTTAAAGCTGTAAGTCTTTAGTGATATTTAGGGTGAATTGGTGGGGAAGGGATGATTTTGCTATAGATTAATAAATGGCTGAACCTATTTTGGAAGCAGAAAAACATTTAGATAAAACTTTCTGTTGAGGGAAGAAATCAGGATGATACTCCATTTCACTCCCCTATCTCCCCTAACTATTGGTTCCCTATCTCTCAATAGTGGCCTTCTTCTATCACTTATCTGAGCTTATCTATATCCAATCCTACTATACAGACATCAGAGGAATAGTGATGCACATTTCTGTAATAGACTAAGACTGTTCATTTGATGAACAGTTCAAATTGATGATGGTGCTTTAAAAGGTGACTTTTGACTGGTCCTTGCATTTATGATGGTTGCAGCATTCCTGCACTCACATCACAGTGTCCCTGTGATCACACGGTTGTGATTTGAGTGTCTGGTAACCAGCATGTATTTATAATGTTTGCAGCATGCTGGGGGGGGGGTGTTTCACATGATAATCATTTGTGACCTTTCCAATTGGTTTTGACAACCAAAGTCATGGAGAAACCACACAAATTGCTTAACAACCATGGCAAAAAAGTTGTAAAATCAGATGAGGTTATGTGATGCCTCTCTTAAGAATTGCATCACTTAATGAATTTTCTGGTCCCTATTGTGGTCGTAAGTCAAGGATTACCTGTACTGAAGAATGATCAAATGCACACAAGATAGAATATTTATATTTGCATTTTTGGAGAAATACCAAGATATATTCCACCTTTGTAACCTTTCTTTATTATCTCTCTTCTTCCTGACTGTAACCCTCCCCAATCAGATTGCATCTCATCCTCATTTTTAACTTTAGTTGTAAGAAACTACTATATTCTCTGTGGTTCTTTACCTGGCATCTTTGCTAGTCCCTGCTTGATTTCTCCCCTGCTATTTATTTGTCTGCAAGGATGTCCTGTTAAATGACTCATGCATGTCCCTTGGAGAACTGAACATCTCACACTGCTCAAAAACACATTAAGAAGATGAATAAAAAGTGTTTATGTCCACTGAATTGCTATAGGTACAATTAAGAAGGCACTGGCTTCCATTCCATTAAAGCCACCTATGGAAGTGCTGCTAACATTGACTTTTGGCATAGTGACTCTCAGTGGGAGTGAGAGTCTGTGTGCCAGCCCTACATTTTGATATTTCCCTGCAATTGGTTCTTCTATTGAGTCTTATTGAAGGGACATTAAGTTCCAAAATGAGTTGAAAGCACAACCAGTTTACTAAATGTCCTCTATATTTAGAATTATGCCCAGAGTTTGCCAAAATAAGGTCCCTTTATTTTACACATTTCCTTTTGTTAACTGTTATCATAATTTCTTCAATCACCTCAAGAGCACCTTTGTCCTGTCTTTTCTTTCACTACTCCATGTTACTGCCTTAGATGACTATGATATAAGCAAGATATGTTTTTATTTTTCATTTTTTATTGCAAAAGAAAATTTATCAGGCAGTTCTGTGTTTTCCTTGGCATAGTATCTTCCATTGCAACTTGTCAGTTAGCAGCTAAGGAAGTGGATGATAGTAGGAATGGAGGAAAGTCAACAAACTGAAAAATGTCTTCTCCATGTCATGAAAGGAAGCAAAGAAGCCTGAAAAATGATTTCTTTAAATTTACTTTCACTGGTGATTGACTTTATTATGATGGCAAAGAGAATCAGGAACTAAGTTAGCAATTAGAAACTCTTGTCTAAGTTTGAACATCACATAATGAAGATAGGTGATTCTTGACAGGAAATACCTTCTTATATTAAAGAAATACATATACATACTCTCATCCACTTCTGCCCATGTTCCTAATCAGAATTAACAACTGGTATAGAAATATTCAGAGAAAACAAAATGCATTTTTATAATGGCCATAATTTGACTTTTGGGGAGTTGTTGATGAGTATGATGAATGCCACAAACCTTGGCACAATTTTATAGATAATATATGACAGAGGCACATTTTCACCACACATGAACTTTAGTGGGCCCAATGTGCCCTTTGAAAGATAGATATAGCCTTTGTGAAATTCAAACCATAATTAAGGGGTTGCAGTGGGTCAATGATTAAAGATGCTGGCTTCTCAGCTAGAAAGCTGACAACATGACTTTGAGACCAGAGTGCCACTTCTTGCACCAGCTCTGATCACCTAGCAGTTTGAAAGCATGAAAATACAAGTAAATAAATAGGTATCAGTTTGGTGGGAAGGTAACAGCATTCTGTGTAACTCACCATATAGTCATGCTGTGCACATCACATGGAAATGTCTTCGGACAATGCTGGCTCCTTTGGCTAAGAAATGGAGATGAGCACTGCTCCTAGAGTTGGCCACAACTGGACAGGGGAAACCTTTATCTTTACCTTAAGCATAATTATGAGTAGATTCATGTGCCTTACACTGTTTTGACTGGAAGTTATAAGACTATATTCTATAGAGCTTTGGTATCACCAGTGAATTTGGTCAAAGAGATGGTACTGCAGCTTTTAAATCAGGAATTCAAATGGACATGGACACAGACAAACTCCTTTGAAAAAAAATAATCACCAAATGTATAAGCAAAGAAATTGAGAGGATGGTTCCTTTAACTATCTTCAGGGAGAGGAGAAATTTCCAACAATTTCTCAAAGGCAAATTTCTCAAAATCAGCTTTTAAAAATGGCAGTAGTGTCATTACTGAAAAAGTGTGATGGGAGAGTCTATTAAATATCTTCTAAAGTGTACAAGTAAAGCATGGAAGCTAGGAGATGTAATTGTATGATGAAGGATGGACATTCACACATACCATAAGTCATTTCATAGTAAGTGAATGAAAACTGCTCTTTACTCATCATAAATTGTTCTTCACTCACTAAAACTGTTTTTCATTCATCATAAAAATAATAAAATTTTTGCTTTTAGTTCTTTATAAACAATAATAAACATGAGATAAAAACAAACAAACAAACAAGCAAACAATTGTCCAAAATATTCTTTCCCTTTGAAAGAAGGAAGCTTTTTCTATGTGCAGTTCAAAAGTAGAATGCCCTTCATATCTGTGGAATATAATATAACTAATATCAAGATGAGTTTCCCCGCCCCAGCCATCCAATTTCTCTTGCTCTCTTCTCAGCTGTTTTTCTGATTACAATTATTCCTGAGAATATTTTGTAATAAATGTATATAAGTCAAACTGGTAAGTAAATTCATTTATCCTATTCCCTCTGAAGTAACCAGAACCAGATTGTTTCAACAGGGCACATCACAGCAGGCCCAATTTTGTTGGCTCTGCAATTATCATCATTTTTTGAGAACACTAGAAACAAAAAGCTTCTCTTTATCATTTCAGTAATTTTAAGTTTCTGTGGTTGCCACTCTGGGAGACACAATCATACACTGTAATCTGGGAATTACAGCCTACTGTTAAAGTATACTATTTCACAATATTAACTGGAGCAGAGGTCTAAGAGAAAATAATTTGGCTCACATTTTAATATGAAATTCTTTTTCTATTTTCTGGATCAGTCCATATACACCCACATTTTTAAAAGAACATCAGAATAATGACTATTTATCACATGTTTGATTTACATTCCACCTTCAGGAATTCATGGTGATATGGGTTGCATTTCCTCCTTGTATTTCCCCACTCCCAACTACACTTGGAGACTAAGAGATCAACTTTCTCAAAAGGATGGTAGTAAACAGTAGTACTAGTAGAACATGGTAAGGTTCTATGGCTGAGATAATAGAATCATAGGGTTGGAACTTGGAAGGGATTTTGGAGGTCTTCTAGTTCAACCATCTGCCCAAGGCATATGTGCTCATACTATCCCAAATGGTTGCCCAATCTTTTCTTGAAAACCTCCAGTGATGGAGCACTTACTCCAGGAGGAGTAAGTGCTGTTTCATTAATTAAATGCTCTCACTATCAGTAAATTCCTCACTTGTTCCAGTTCTTCCTCTGACAAGCTTCCACCCTCAGGTACTATGGAGAACAAATCAGCTCTCTTTCCTGTGAGAGTCCTTCAATATTAGAGAATGACTATCATGTCACTCCTAAGCCTTCTCTTTTTACGCTAGTTTTCTTAGCCATTGTATGATTTATCCTCCAGACCCCTTATCATCTTTGTGGCTTTTCTTTGCACTCTTTCTAAGGTTTCAGCATCTATTTGTATTGTGGTGACCAGAACTGGATACAGTATTCCAAGTGTGGCTTCACTAGTGAAGTATAGACCGGGACGATCACTTCCCATGATATAGGTGCTATCCCTCTATTGATGCAACCAAGGACTTATTGGCTTTTTTGGCAGCTGCAATAGACTGCTGACTCATACTTTAGCAGTGGTCCATCAGGATACATGGATCCATCTCACAAGAGCTACTGTTGAGCCAGGTACTGCTCAAAAGTACCTGTACATTTGTTTTTTTCTGCATAAGTGCAGGAGCTTATTTTTCTCATCACTGAACTCCATGTTGTTGGATAGATGCAGTGGTGGGATTCAGTAGAACTGATACTTAATTTTTTGCTGACTTAAACAAACTGGTTAAATGTGTTCTGGAAAATCTGTATTTTCCAGAACACATCTGGTTTTTATTCAGCTTCCTTCCAGGCAGGGCAAAAAAAACCCCTCAAAAGTTTAAAAGAGGAGCGATGGAAACCAAATGGAGACATGGTGCCTTCAATCACATCACTCAGGTGAAAACTGTCTTACTTTACAGCAGGTGGTGGGGGCAGGGCGGTCCTGCGTATAAGGCAGAAGCCTAGGGCCAAAGCGCCAGTGGAGCTCCAGAGGGTTAGGAAAGCAAATGGGTGTCCTGCCTGCAGCACCCATGCCAACTGCCCCTTCTCAGCCAGAGCTGGAATGCCTCCACATTTAAGTGTCGGAAGATGCGGGCCTGGGCAGCTGTTCGAGAGAGACAGGTCCATTTCAGTGCCTGGTTCCCAGATGCCTCACTTCCCCCAATAATTTCTTTGCTAACCTGATTTCAAGGTCCATCGTGTTTCTCCATCACATTTCTTGCCATTGTGTGCAGGAAAGAAAAGTTTGTGGGACTTAAAAAAAAGTTCAATCAATCAATTCCAATTTTGTGAGATCTTTTTTTTCCATGAGAAGTTGGAATTGATTGGTTGAACTTTTTTTTTTAGTCGCACAAACTTTTTCTTCCCTGCACATGACAGTGAGAAAAATAATGGTGGAATGTGATGGAGGAATGCGATGGACCTGGAAATCAGGTTAGCAAAGAAATGCTTGGGGCAAACGAGGGCATCTGAGTAGTGAGGCAAGCTTGGCGTGTGATGCTGCGCTGCAATGGAGAAACAGGAAATGGAACTGCTGGCACGAGAGAAGGAGGAGAAGCACGGAGAAGAAAGAGGGAAAGCAGTTTCCTCCTTCCCTAGCACTGGCCACTCCATTTCCCATTTCTCCATTGCTGTGCAGCACTCAGGATCCACGTTGACAATGTGTGTGTGTGTAAATTAACAACTGGTTCGCCCAGGGTCAGGTTGGCCATCACGGGAGGCTTATCCTGCAAGTGTGGCAGAGCTGGAGGATGGGGATGGGCAACACTGCCCACAATGGCCAACCTGACCTTGGGCGAACTAGTTGTTAAATTATTTGAATCCCACCATTGGATAGAATGGATGAACTTGGTTCTCCCTGATTCTAGACCAGAATCTTAATCAGTATATATTGGCTCTCAGAGGAAATTTCCAGCTATCTACTTCAAGGAAAGATATACTCTTTTTACATTAGATTTGTCCCTGCAGGATATTGTACTGATTTGGCAAAATGTATATCTGAATATATATTTTTTTCAAATAATCCTATTCATAAATCTTATGAAAGTCTTCTATAATTATACAACATGAACTTTTTGCTTTACATTTTTGATAAATACAAGATATTTCTATAACAACAAAGTTAATAAAGTCATCAAAAACTAAAATCAAATTTTGATTTCCCTGTTTTCAGCATGTTGTCTGGTCGAGGTTTCTAAGCAGAAACAAAACTGGATAAATTCTTTACCTTAATTAATGGCAAACAGTTTTGCCATCTCTGCTAACTCCATCACTTTTTCATGTCCGCAGAATTTATTAAGGCTCACTTCAGAACATATATGACTTGGATTGTTCTTGAACTCACATTTTAGTTGTTTATTCTGAAAACCCATCACGTGTAGTGAGGAGCTAGTTAGGAGATTTTTTCTCCTTCTTATTTGTAATCAAAGTAGAGATTTTACATGCACCTGCTAGAAATGATTTCTTAATTGCTGTCTTATAAAGAAAAAGGAAGTATAGCTAGTCAACAGTGACATGCCTATATAGCAAAACAGATCCTTCCAGAGTCATCCTTCACTTTACTTTTTAAGGGCAAAAAAGAACAGAAGGACTCCAACAGTATAATGTCGCTTCTAATTGTAGAGAGGAAATGGCATCTCCCTGGGAACATCTCCTGCTGGCTAAGTTTTTCTGCCAGTGTTTGTTTGACTTCATGTTGTGTGCCAGCAGGCATGACATGTCACACTTTGCATCATCATCATCTTACTTCCTGCTGTTTGGTGTCCAACCATATCAATGGATTCCTTTTGGGACTATTCCAGCCAGTGCTGTCTGATGAGCAGAAGGTTGGGAATAAGTTTGGGACTCTGTCCTTATGAATCTTGGAAATGGTTGCTATCATGCTGTGGTAGCAGATGTATATCATCACGGGAGAATAGGCTGCAAAATAGGAAGCTTAAGCAAACAGTCAAGATACTTGTAGGAGGGGCAACAACATGCCAAATTTAAAGTTTCCTTCAGTTGGTAGGATTGTACCAATTTTGGCAATGCTTTGTGCAAAGAAAAATTATAGCTTTCTTTTTTTTAAATTACACATGCTGCAGAGAGTATTTAAAAGAAAGCATTAGCTTTTCATTTGCTAGCGATTCCCCCATGAGAGGTGAACAACAAAGCAATATGAAGAGATGGTGGATCCAAACCATGAGGAAGAATATTGCAAATTGTATAATACATTAATTTTAAAAAATGTTTTTGTGTCATTTTTAATAGTTTAAATGTGTTTTAATGCTATTTGTTTCAAAGATGAAAGTTATTTTAGTATATGAATAGAACGTGAGCTGGCACAGATGGCCTTTTGAAATTGTTCACCCAAAGTGGAAAAAAAGCTCAAGTAATTATTCTCAAATAATTTATCAAGAGAAGAGCTTCTTTTTACAGAGGACAGAAGTTATTGAAAAACCCCAATGAAGGAGTTCCTCATGAAATCTTATCTTGAGAGTTTAAGTGAATCATAAGAAGCACTGCAGGCTACTGAAGAAACAATTGAGTAATGAAAAAGACATTCTTGTAAGTTAAAAAAAAACAAGAATACAAAGACTGAAAATGCATGCTATCTTTGAGAACTTACCTCAAACTTCACCTCTATAAGACTCTTTAAAGCAGTTTCTCTTGTATAAAACTGAGTGAGAATCGACTAAAAATTAATATGAATTTTTATGCCTCACTTAACTGAATGCATGTCATTACTATTCAGGGCTCCATGTATTCTATTTTCTAAAAGATAAACATAGAATAACAGAATTGGAAGAGACCTTGGAGGTCTTGTAGTCTAACTATAGGGCAGAAGGGCACAATTCTGGACAAATGGGTGTCCAGTCTCTTTCTGAAAACCTCCAGTGATGGAGCAACCACAAATTCCGGAGGCAAACCATTCCACTGATTAATTGAGCTGACTGATGATATTTTTCTATCTGAAAGTGATCTCTGTTTTGAAGGGTTATCTAGTCCAGGTTAGCTTTGAAAACAGACAAATATAAGATTAGGAAGGGTTCTTGACTGAGTCAGTGGGAAAACATTTGGTTTTGCGATGATGTCACTATAAGAGTCATGACTGAAATATTTTAGACTATTTAAAGGAGTTTGGGGTAGATTGGAAAAGATAAGAATGGAACTGGCTGGGTTCTGTAAAGCAAGTGACTGGGGGCATGCCAGGTATTATCTAGTTATTATCTTTTTCACTTAGTGAGATATATATACTATTTCTGTTTACCTTATAGTGACCATTAGGGCTGTTCAGCATTTTAAATTCAGAGCATATGGGAGTAAGGAATTAGCTTCTAATTTGACTCTTTAAAGCACCTGTGTCTTTTCCTGCTCTTCATAGCTGCTACCCATTCCTGGAGAAAAGGACATTTGATTAAAGGATTTTCATGCAAGTGTTCTATATGAACTCCTTCATGCTCTGAAGTAGTTTTGTATGGTTTGAAATATGAAATACTTCTCAATTCTAATAATGGCTTTTATATTTACATCACATCCAGGCAAATGTTACTGTCAAATTCCAAACAGCCAAAAAAACACCCAGAAACAAAATTCTCATGGAGATTACTTTAGACAGACTAAAGCCAGACTATTAAAAAATAAAAAAGACAACTGAATTATTTCACTTTTATAAACCAAATTATCTCTGACTTCACTTTCGTGGAAGTTATTACATGTTACTTATACGTAGGAATCTGATCTACTAACAGTCAAATCAAATTGGTGCAAAATAAGACTCAATGTGATTCACAGGGGATGGACTTACTGTAGATCCTTTGTGGTTGCATAAAGATTCCAAATGATGATGCATTTGACCCCACCTTCAGGCTCTCTCTGTCATCTCATACAGAAAGATCACTATCCATTTTCCGAAACATGAAAGAAAGTACAGATGTTTTCACTTCCAGGCTACCCTCCTTCCCTTCAGTCAACAAGAACAGTGTATCTCTTATACATACAGATATTTTCTACTGTTTCCTACATTTATTTAAGATGGTACAATGTGTCAGATGGCCATCAACACTTAAGAAGAGGTGAAAAACTGAGAGAACAATTTTACCACTTACCCAAATCTTACTAATGAAACTGTTTTTAAAGCTCCCATCAGCAATCACAAATCACATCCTTATGAAACAAAGTAGCATAGTATCTATCTTTTAAAAGAGGAAGGAAGGAAGGAAGGAAGGAAGGAAGGAAGGAAGGAAGGAAGGAAGGAAGGAAAACTTGTCTGACACCAGAACAATATGTTGCCGGGCAAATAACCTTAAGGCCATTCACAAACAGGATTTAGTGAGCAAGAAAGCACTTTTACAGGCTTGACCTGATTAATTTCAGATGGCATAGCACTGCAGAAGGGTATGAACAGAATTTATTATATAATGAAGATACGGAGATATAATAGATTCTGTTCATACCCTTCTGCAGTGCCATTGAAAACATTATACTGATTGTTAATTTCTTACTGAACAGTGTTTAGTTGAAAATAACTTATTATCATGAAAGTTTGCTTGAGGGTGGACATTTTCTCTATTTGGGTTTTACGAGAGGTGTTGATAATTTACAATATATATTTTAGGCTTAAATTGCTAAATTTTCATTTACTGTCCTTTCTGATGCTCAATTTAGTTGTTGAAACAAACTCATTCTTGGCAGATTGTTTTTTACATACTTACTACATTAATAGCACAGTAGGGTTAGCTAATTAGCAGCATATATTTTACTGAGACATGATTGATTTTGGAGTGCTTTTATTTTTTTGAGCACATTCTTCTCAAAACACTTCTCAAATGGTCACAGTTAAGTATTTCCTTATGCATATTTGTTGTTTTGAAACTTTCAGGAGGTTTGTGGGAAAAACTGACAAATTTCTCTACAAAACTATATTTTAGAAAAGGCAGAAAGGTATCTGCAATACCTTATAATGCATAGGGCATGGAATCCCTGCTTACCCATGGAAGCATAGGTTTGAAAGTTCAGAAAGATGTGTAGAAATTCTGGGTCAACCTGCACATAACTTTATCTTCTCTGTAACACCATACAATTTCAATTCCTTAGCCTCAAAAATTGATAGAAAATTCAATGAATGACATGCATCTTTTAAATTACTTCTAAAACACTGCTAAATTAACACTTAACCACTCAACATATTGAGTTAATTGTGGTATTTGTTACTGCATTAAAATGTCTCTTTTCACACAAATATTAGATTAAGGGTGGAATGTGATGCTGCTAATTGTATTGCAATTGTGGTATATGAAGACTTTGCCTGTATAGTGAAGATATTAGTTACAGGAGTGTTTTTTTGTTTTGTTTTTATTATTACCATATATTGTTTTAAATCTAGAAGCTGCCCCGCCTTTGGTGAATAAGTGCCCTTAGACACTGATCAAATGAATATTTTTTTCCTATCATTTATACTGTCTTCAGCAATGAGAAATCTGATCCTATGTTTCAGTTCTGAGATTATTTTAATATTTCAGTGTTGCAAACAAACCAATATAAGGCTCTTATGAAATAAGTTCAATGGCTGAGTAAAACAAAGTAGAAATACCAATCCATGAGTCCACAAACATTATGTCCTTGCTTATATTAAAGTCTTAAACATTCTTTGAAACACTTCTATTGCATTACTTCTTTAGGTCCATTTTTCTCTTCACGGCCATACCTTCTTATTAAATCTTTTCAGCAGTTATGTTGCTAGTCAAAGGCTCCTGATTCTGATTGTTGAGCTCCATTTATCCCCTTTCCAGCCTGAAGAGGAATAACAGAAATGCTGGTATATATAATCTAAGATCTGTATTAGATCTGTCACTTCTCTATCACTATATTGATAAGTTTCATATCTCTATGTTTGGCCCTATGTAACACCTATTGAAGATCTTGTTTTTATTACACTGTGTGAAGAAATAGAACTTGCTCTTGTCAGTTACTCAGACTTTAGCTTTCCCGCATAGACTATTTGGCATGCATATTAATAAAACTATTGTTGAATATTCATAAAGCTGCTGTTTTAAAAATCAAAACAGCACTGAGATATATGACACATCTGTGAAAAAAGGACATTTATAACATATCAAATCTAAAAATGCTTGTTTTAATACTTGTATAGAAGAATTTCTGAGTTATTTTTTCTTTACCCATTTACAATAGATTGACTCCCATGCAGAAGATATTTGTAAATCTGGATTCTTGGGAGGTGGGAATTCTCAAGTCCGCAGAAGTTGCAATCTTTCTGGGAGATGCTTTTTGGAGAGGCAGGGGGATGGGAGAGAGAGGGAGAGAGAGGGAGTGAGAAGAAAGATTTTGTTGGTAGAAGGTCTATGAAATGATAATATTTGCCATGCAGAGCTATAGTCACTTTTATTGAGCGTTATAAAGAATGAATGAATCTGAAGCAAAGACAGGTAGGGCCCAATATATTTGATTGGTTAAGGTGACAGGTGTTAAACTGTGAATAAAAGTCTGTTATCTTGAGATTATTTGGTGCCATAAGTGTTAAAAAATGGTTTATAAGTTTCATTTTTCATCATTAGAGCTAATAGAATGGTCCTGTTCTCTCTGATAATGCTTGTGGGGACAATGCAGCTGCTGCCAAACTGTTTTGTACTGCAATTTTGTTAAAGCATTTCACCAGCACTCTGAAGAGCCTTAGTTTTGCTTTTTAAAAGTCTCATCTGTTTCATAAACTTGCTATTCATATAGGTCAGGAGTTTCAGTGTAGGATTTTCTCACCATTTTTTTTTTGGCAAAGGAAAATGGTCTTTATTGTAGGCACCTGGAGCCTTTGCTTAAACCCTCTTCTTGAGGCTGGAAGGGGTAGCTTTGTTGTCGGACAGCTGAATTTCAAGGTTTCCTCTGGCCTTTTTTAAAACATTGGTTAACTCCAACTGATCTATGATGACCCTCTCCATGTTTCCTTTTTTAATATAAATATTAATATTTTTCTCAGGGGAATCTTTGGCCCTAATTTTTAGGCACACAACAAGGCATGGAGCACAACCCCCTATTATTGGTGCTCTGAAGGCATTGGCGACAAGGGTTAATGTCAGCTTAATACAATGGCTATCTGTTGGCCAAGAAAAGAAATGTGGAAAACAACTCTCAGAAGCAGATTACAGACTGATGTGAGTTGCATTGGATATCTTTCATTAAGAACAAAATATGGGCAAATTTCCCAAGCTCCAAGGAAGAGGAGATAATTGGATAGAGGTGGATTATCATCTTTAGTTACTGGCTATTATGAATCTATTACGATGTGGTGGCTCAGTGGCTAAGATGCTGAGATTGTCTATCAAAAGGTCAGCAGTTCAGTGGTTCAAATCCCTAGTGCTGTGTAATGGGGTGAGCTCCTGTTACTTGTCCCAGCTTCTGCCAACTAGCAGTTTGAAAGCACGTAAAAAATGCAAGTAGAAAAATAGGGACCACCTTTGGTGGGAAGGTAACAGTGTTTTGTGCACCTTTGGCCTTTAGCCATGCCAGCCACATGACCATGGAGATATCTTTGGACAGCTCTGGCTCTTCAACTTTGAAATGGGGATGAGCACCACCCCCTAGAGTCAGGAATGACTAGCACATAATGTGCAAGGGGAACCCTTACCTTTACCTTAATTGATAGCAATGGATTGTTGTGATGTTGTCTGTCAATATTTCAATCAGTTGTCCTCCAAAAGTGGAGGAAGGTAGAAGAATTTGGAATTGATTTATAACAATAATTTGCTGTCCCTCCCCTTTTGCTTTTTAAAATTAGTAGTAGAATGTTTGAAACTATATTATGTCTTTAATTTTGCTGTATGTAGAGTGCATGCTTTTATTTTGCTAAATACAGTAGTTCTGCAAAATAAGTAATTAAAAAACAGAAAGAGTTCTTTCTGAAGATACCGTTGAAACTGTGGAACACAATGGTTGGCTGCCCCTCTTGAAACATTTGGAAAATCTGTAAAAAAAAAAAAGAAGCTTTTGACTTAATCAATTATATGCATCTATTTGTCCAGGCTTTTAATAATACGTAAATAAATACATTTACATTGGGACAACTTGGATAGAACCCACATTTATCTCGTAGTATTGTCATTGTTATAAATTGGCCTTCTCTAAATTAAGTGTTGTGAGAATTACAAACTCAGTGCTGTATAGTAGGAGTAAAAACTTGCTATTTTAAAAATGTGCATACTTAGTGCTATGGAAGCTAGCTTCTGCAATGGCTCTAAATTGTAATCTGAGATGTGTTTTCGACTGATGCTGCCACTTCGGTTCCTATAAATGCCATCCACAAGATGCACATAAAAAACAGGCAGAATTTCTGCCACACTCTTGTAGCTTCCATCTTGACTCTTTTACCACACCCTAAAGACACTACTGGGTGTTTACAAGAAGCAAATATCATTTTCCTCTACACTGGCTTCTTTTAAATTGGCTGTTCCACTGTAACTCCTTCAGGATGTAAGGCTGATTGAAAATGTGTATATTGTACAAGACACCTATCTGCTACTTAAAGGAGCTTTATATACTTTCCTGCTACCCAAGTGTAGCAAGGCAATCACTCTTCATTTCCATGAAAGGAAATGAATTGAAGAGGCAAGGTCTTGGAGAAAAGGATGCCAGTGCCCAGCAGATGGCAAAATCAATGACAAAAACTAATTGCATATTGACAAACAAAGGAAATTCTCTGAAAGCTGGCTTTTTTGTCATGAAGTATATGAACGACTTGAATTTGTCCAACTAGAACCTGTAAATATAACAGAGCAACAAAAAGGCTAGTGTTAATTGAAAATGGTTAAAAACTACTGTCAAATGCCACTTCCAAATAACAGTGGACATTGCTTTTCTTCACTTAATAGGAGGGTTGAACTGAACATGACATTAAGTGTATTTTTGCATTGAAGATTCATGAGTTTAAGTATTCTGCTTTCATTAGCTGAGAAAGGATAAAATAATTAGTGGGATTGATGCAAGTAATGGATGAAACTTAACAAGTTCTTACTATGAACTTGAAAAAGATAAACAATGAATGCTCCAGAAACACAATGGTGCTGTTCTCCATCAGCAGAGACACCTTTTTCTTTTTTCTGAATATGAATTTCTGAACCTCCAAAAACAAATCCCAGTAGGATGAGCAAAGTGAGAACCCTAATTACTGGTTGCACAAAGTTGATTTTTGTCTTTCCTACTATTTCATTGTACTCTAATGTTTTAAATTTGTGAAAGTGAAATTGGTTTTAAAATAAAAATAGTTTAAGGTGTAATCCTGAGTAGATTTGTTAGGGAGCAAACTTCATTGTGGACAGAAACCTTTTTCTTAATAAGCACGCAAAAGTTTACACTGGTAGTTTTATTGGAGTAGTAGTAGTGGTGGTTTATTAATTGATTAGTCTTGCAATCATTTCAAGGGAGGTATCACAAAATTCTATATTTGTCATCAACTGATATTTTAGAAGCAGCAAAAGTATAGCAAAATTTAATCATTCAAATTATCATTATTGAAAAATAGCAGTTTATGACTATGCTGGTTATGAGCTTTAGTAGCAATTCCCATTTTTTAAAAAATGGAAGGCAGCTGTTATATAATTCACTACCTCAGAATTACAGGATTCTATGTGTGTCACGACCATTTTTTGGGAAATGAGCCTTAACATTTGAAAAATTGTGGTGGTTACTCCATTGTACATAGAAGGAAAAATTTTGGTATGTGAGCCTACCAACAAATAGTGTACGCAAGAAAAAAAAATGAGGCCGATGGTGACTCATCTTGGGGTCATACTGGAGGCTCCAAATATCAGGCAGAACCTTGTCACACTAAATTACACCATAAAAATGAGAATTACAAAGTTTAATAAAAACTTTGGATAGTGTGTGTACCTGTAACTCTGTCTTAGGCACAGGCAATGTAACAGATGTGGCAGGCAGTATTGGCGAAGTAGGTTTCAGAATTCACTACCCTGAAACATGTATATTTGAGTGTGACTCATAGCCATAATTATTACTAGGATCAAAATGCAGGGTTCCGGGCCTGCATTGTAATAGCGTTAGTGAATGGCATAGACTTAAAGCCCAGAATAATCACTCATTTTCAATTAAAAGTTCCATATCCAATTGGTCATCTTCAGTTTCTGGAACATTCTCAGATCCACTCAGTTCATATAAGTCTGAAATTGCTTCCATATTGTGGAAAATAGACATTATTTCGGTATTCACATGTTCAGAAACCAGTGGAGGGTTGCTACCGGTTCACACCGAATCAGGTGAACCCATAGCAGTGGCGGCAGAAGGCTCCGCCCACACACCTAGATGCTTCTGCGCATACATTGCAGAAGTGTTGCACACACCACAAGCGCATGTGTGCCCACGAGCAAACCAGTAGTGATGGGTTTTGAAACCCACCCCTGCCAGAAATGGAGGCAATGCTAATGCTACAGGCTCCATCCTTGCTCCGTCACATGACCCCTGTAATTCTGAGGTAGGGATATTCCAAAGTTTAGAACTACCTTTCATTTGTTGTTATTGTCACAGAATATGATGCTGACTTAATGGCATTGTTGACAAGACAAATCTGGAAGTGCATGACATTCCAATTTAGATAATCTTGTGTAGTTGATCTCTTTCTAGTGACGTATTTTTTGTAATTACTATCATTATGAAGTATCCTGAGGATATTCGGTCTTTTTAGAAATACCGCAGTGGAAGATTGCAATTGCCTGTTCTGCTACAAAATAATCTTGTGAATCAAACCTCGGGAAATTGGGGTTTGGGGGTTTTTTTTGAGCTAACGTATTCTTTAGTTTTTAGAAATGATAATGTTACATTCTAAAATACTGTTATTCCAAGAATCACCCAGGAGAAAATAGTATAGCCACAAGGGATTAGAAAGAGATCTACTTCTTGTTTCATTCCTCTTATTTTGTCTCCCTGTTAAAGTTGACAGACAGTTTTTCACAGTTCCCTAAAAGCAAATGGAGATGCAAATTGAGAAAAATAGTTTTGTCCCTGCTGTTTTTTCTATCCAAAGTTTTGGATTGTCTGTTCATAGATAGTTACCCATGAATGGACAGGCCAACTGAGCCAAATCTCTAATCGCCAGAATCAGAACATGCAGCAGATGTGTTTATATCAGTAAAGCTTTCAACATAACCGTGATTAATACATTTGTCTTATATCATAACAAAGCTTAACTGTAATTATTGTGAAATTAGATCACTTTCCAATCATCAAAACTGATAGAATATGGTTCCCATCATGTCTCAATTCACATGGTTGTGCTTCAAGGTGCTGGTATTAACCTATAAAGCCCTATATGGCATTGGGCCAGGGTACTTGCAGGACCACCTTCTGCCTTCATCCCACCACCCTGTGTGCTCGCATAGGGGCTGCGCTCCTCAGGGTGCCGTCAGCCAGACATTGTCGGCTGGCAGCTCCCAGAGTGAGGGCGTTCTCTGTGAGCTCACCAACCTTCTGGAAGACATTACCCACTGACCTCCGGACCTCCCCTAATCTCCGCTCCTTCAGCCGTAATCTAAAGACGTGGTTTTTTAACCAACTAGGCTGACATGATGAAATTTTAATTGACTGTTTTTAATTATTTTAAATTTTTATATTGCTTGGGGTTTTAAATTTACTATTTAAATTGCATTTATGATATAATATTCACACTTTTAATGTATTTATTGTTGTATATTTTGATTGTGTGAGCCGCCCCAAGTCCTCCGGGAGAAGGGCGGCATATAAATGCAATAAATAATAATAATAATAATATTCTCATCCCATATTCCTTCCAGTGCTAATAGACATTTGGTAGTATACAGAATCAATCCCTCTTTTCTGTAGGGGATCTAGAACAATTGTATTCATTTTTGAACTAGTAGAGGGAAGTCTGGGGGAAAGACCAGAACTAATATTACTTCCCATCAACCCAGAAATATTAAAGTCTGATCTTTTCAAAAAGCTGGTAAGTTCTAGGAAAATGCCTCATGTACACTGATTCTGCAAGAAAGGATATAAGATTCAACCAGCTATTTTGCATTTGATTTAATTTTTGTTTCTGCATAATGTCCATCGATTAAAAAGTTTGGAATCTCTGCACTAGGATGTTAGCAGATAGATAATAACATAAAAATTAAGATGCGACTATTCTGATAGGGCTACCATGATCTTGAAATCTTAACCATTTGTTCAAAGATTTTTTTCTTAAAAAAAATGAAATGTTAAATATACATTGAAATAAATGTTTCTCCTTGTTCTACAGTATTGCATTAATAGTCCAGATACAAACCTAAACAGTGACTATGTTCACATATGGGACTTAGCCAATGTTTATTTAACGATATAAACCACATAAAGCTATAAATCGTGATTTACAAATTGCAATGGCTGGGTCCAAAGAGCACAATAAATCAAGATTAAATCATATTTTGGTTTAGTATGATGCGTTCATTGGAAAAAGACAAATGTATTTTTGAGGAAGTTAAAAATGGAGAATTCAACTTGACAAAAGAAAGCCAACATATTTTGTAAACTAAATATAATTGGGAGAGAATCAGGCAATATCTAGAATTGAGCATTTATACTTTAATAATGATTTGAGATAGGGGCTGTTCCTTCAGGGAAGTGTTGACCTCTGGTAAGCACCTGGATAAGACCCTGCAGGTTTTTTAGGTAAGGGTTTTTGAAAGTGGTCTACCAATGTCTATTTCCAGGGGCTGAGAGAAAGGGACTGGCCTAATCCATCTGAATTTTTGCATAAGGCAGGATTAGTACTCTAGATCTCCTGATTTCCAGCCTGGTGTCTTAAGTACTATACCAAGCTGGGTCTCTTAGTAATCGTATCTCTTTTCCCTATTTTCATCTTTCTGTTCTTGCAACTTCTTAATTTCTGGAAGGTTATCTGTGCCATTTCCCACCAGTAACACCATTGGTTGCGGAAGACAGTAAGGCAGCATTAAATTGCTGCAGAGTATAGCACAGCTGGAGGCAAAAACAGAATGTGAAATGTCTCAGCTCCATGTGGGAAGACAGTACGTATATTTGCTAGCCCCTAAGTGCCATCAGGGAGACAATTAGTAGTATGTCATGGAAAGCAAGTCCCGTCCTTTGAGTGCTTATTGTTACGAGTTGAAAAAGAAGGGAAGCTATAAATACCCGTATGTCTAGAAGCTCACCAATGAAACTGGGACATTCAGTTCAGTGGCCTCAAGAAATCTGCAACCATTTATAGGAAAGGGAGGGGGGGAAAAAACTCTTCAGAGCAGAAAGTTTGTCTTATTGTAGGAAAAAAGCAGTGCAGTTTTCATTAGGAATATAATAGCAATAGCACTTAGACTTATATACTGCTTCATAGTGCTTTTACAGCCCTCTCTAAGTGGTTTACAGAGTCAGCATTTTGCCCCCAACAAACTTAAATGAAGAAAGAACTAAATCTGGATAATTGTTTTTTTTTTCAAAATATTATATTTATGTCATAATTAAATTGCCCTTCCGTTTTTCTTCCTGCTACCAAGATACCAGCCGGTTTCTGGGGGAAAAAATAAAATTACAGACCTTCCTGGCACTCTATGCTACCCATTCTGTGTCCTGGGGAAAAGGCTTCATAAAATTAAGCAAAATCACCTCTTGTTAAGAGCACTAAATGGCATTATTAACATTACTTTACAATGCTACTTTGGGGAAGAATTAGATATTATAATTCATACTAAGAATTCTGTCTCTCCTTGAGAAGTAACTGAGTTGCATTATGTTCCAGCTCGAATAATTAGCTATCGGTAGGTATTAGGTCCATATTTCCAAATACAAATATTACCCTGCTCCTATTTCATTTATACTGTCTTCCATTTTTTTCATGAGCCCAGTTAAGAATGCTGCTTATTATTTTTAAAACTCCACACTATGTGGCTTGTGTGATTAGAATATTTGAGAAGACTACTTTTGCATGAACATGCTCATAAGTAAAGTCTGCCCCCACAGTCCTGTCTCCATCTTCTGCTTCCAAGACTGTTGCAATCAAGATGGTCTTTCTATTTCCTATATTTGCAAGCGGGGCGACTTTCCTACATGCCTAGATACCCATTGGGCTGTTCACTGTCAGGGTAAGCAGCATTACACAAAGCAGAGAAAGTAAGCCAAAATAAGATATATTATGTTGGAGGTAAGAAAAAGAAAAGGAAATATAACTAAATCTAATTGACACCAACACTAATTGACACATTCACTATTCTTTATTATCCCTGCTTCCACCACAGCCAAATCCCAATTCATACATTGACCTTTTTCTCTTTCTGAGATCTTACCAACTCCATCCAAGCATGACTTTCTGAGTTCTTACTTCAACCCATTCATTCTACTTTCATGTATTTGCTTTGCAATTTGATCCTCGTTCATTCTGTTCACATTACCAAACTAACTCACCCTCCCTCCCTCCCCCTCTCTCTCCCTCTCCCCCCCCTCTCTCTCTCCAGTTCATTTTGAATACTTAGCAGAAAAAGAGTCTTGAGAGTTAAGCTATTACAGAATCTAATTGTTCTGCTTTGGATACTGCAGAAGATAACAAAGAAAACCAGACATGGAGAGAATGTGTAGCATCCCTGATAATACTGCAGACTGCAGACTTCTTCTTTTACCACACATTCTTGTTAAGTACCACATGTGGAGTTCTTGGTGCTCTTTGAGCTTGGTCGCTTGCTTGCAGATATTTTATTACCCAACTAAATAACAATATCAGTGGTTATGATACTGCAGAGAAAACAATTGCTACCAACCTGCCTTCCATTGAGGACCTGTATATTGCACAAGTCAAAAAGAGGGCTGTGAAAATATTTACAGACCCC
>JANHFM010000489.1:165283-178201 GCA_032468115.1 Grayia smithii | reverse complement strand
TCGCCGAACCAATCGGCACAATCGCTACCGGATCGCGCGATCCGGTGCGATCCGGTAGCATTTCACCCCTGCTTCAATTCTATGAGGCCTCTATCAGTAGGGTAATCAGTAGGGTAAAAGGGTTTGCAATTATGCTGGAAGACTAGAAATGTATTTATGTCTTATAGAGAAGGTAAATGTTTCACACATTTTCCCTCTATTGTAGTATGAAATAGGATGTTACAGAATAACCATAGCAGACAAATATGGTGGAACAAAAACCAGGCATTTCATTCTCTGAAGTCTTTTGCTTTGAATATTTGCCACTGTCAAATTTCAACCATGTAATGTAATGTAAGAACTCTGGGGAATAACAAACATTCTTGCTAACAGCAGCAGTTGAGCTTGTACCACTCAGAGCCAATCATGGATAACATTTTGTACATTATTCTCCAAATACATTTATTTACTGTTCCACAGATGGCACTGGACACATTTTTCTCTCATTTCTTTTTCACTGCCTGATGTCTTATGATTGTAGCCATACAATCCATTGAAGAGACACAGCAAGCTTAATTGTGGAACTGGCTAGTTTAATCTACTGGGTAAGAAACCAAGGAATTAAAAAATAGCTGTGAAAACAAATGTATATATAACATCGGAGACAGATTTATGGCTATACTGATCATTAACATCTGTATTTACTGCACACCTATACTTAAGAAATTTCTGAACCACACAATGTAACTAGGGCAAATAAAAACAATTGAAAGTAATTTTTTCCTTCAAAAGTTTCTAAGCTAATTAAGCTACCACACTCCTAATACCTGATAATTTAAGCAACATAAATCAAGATGAATTATTTTAACAGTGAGAAGGTAAGTTCATGATCCCAGAAATCCCAGAATTAAACCATTAATTTAACTGACATAAATAATCCTACAATTTCAGTCTTCTAAATGTATAACTGTTGTATGAAAGTACAGAAAATTGTATACTGTAATCTTTAGTGCCTTCATAAAAACTAAAAAAAAATTACATACCAATCTTATTTATTAATTATATATTTGTTAGACACTGCATGGTATTATATTTAATTAATATTTTGATTCAATATTTCATAAAAGCTGAATTTTATTTTAAAAGTATTCAGGAATTATTTTGAAATTTTAAGTTTTGATTTCGTATCCTATATACTGTTGATATAGAATATTTATATTCTGTGAAATAAAATATGCTGTATTTTTTTATCTGGCCTAACAGACACACTTAATAAGTGATGAAGCATGTTCAGTAGCAGATAACTAGAGGTGCTGAGATTTGTTTTCTTTCCATTTGGCTAGTAATTTTACAAGGAAAACCACTGATAACATATTTATCCCTTGATAAATTTGGATGAAATCTAAGGGCAGAATAACTTCCTTCAGTGTCACTTTTTGTTTAAGGAAAGTCAATGTGTGTATCTCTCAATATTTAGAAGGATAACTGTTATGAAAATGAGATAGCATCACCTTGTTTAAGAAAAACATTTTAGAGAGCAGCAGCAGTAGCTTTTAAGATACAATATATTTTAAATTTGGGGGGGGGGAGAGAAATGCTTTTTTCCCTTCTGTTCTGTTTTCGGAAAGGAAAGAAAGGTCATATGAAAATGGCATACATCATAGACATATTCCAAGTTAAAAAGAAAAATTGCAGTAACAGAAGTAGATTCTAGGAAATTATAAACAAGACTTAAATCCAGAGGGGGAGTGGGTGTGCTGGTGGGTAATAGATACAAGAGAACAAGTGGTGACAAAGGAAAGGCTATATTTTCTGAGCATGAAATGTTAGTTTTTTTAAAATTAAACTTTTCTGCTCCTGTAAGGGACAAAAGAAATAGGGAGACAGAATACTAGCACTGTTTTGTGATATTTTGACATCCTTTCCTGAAAGACTGCAATTAGAAGCACCGAAAAATATCACTCACTGTGTATGCAAACTTGAAGTATCAATCAAAAAATGAGACATTCTTCTCCCCATTTTAAAGTTTTCTTTAGGCAAAATGCAGGGCTGGAAATGTAATAACGATATAATAATGAAGAACTACCTGGTAGGGACCACCATGCCTATCTGATCCGTGGTAGCACGGTAGTTAGAATGGAGTACTGCAGGCTAACTCACGCTCACTCCAGGAGTTCAATTCTGAGTGGCTCAAGGTTGATTCAGTCTTCTATCCTTCCGAGGTTGTTAAAATGAGGACCCAGATTGTTGGGGGCAATATCTGTAAACCACTTAGAGGAGCTGTAAAACAGTGGTGGGTTTCAAAATTTTTTACTACCAGTTCTGTGGGTGTGGCTTGGTGGGCATGGCTTGGTGGGCGTGGCTTGGTGGGCATGACAGGGGAAGGATACTGTAAAATCTCCATTCCCACCACACTCCAGGGGAAGGTTACTGCAAAATCCCCATTTCTTCCCAATCAGCTGGGACTCGGAAGGCAGAGAATAGATGGGGGCGGGGCCAGTCAGAGGTGGTATTTACTGGTTCTCCGAACTATTCAAAATTTCCACTGCCGGTTCTCCAGAACTGGTCAGAACCTGCTGAAAGCCACCTCTGCTGTAAAGCACTGGGAAGTGGTATATAAGTCTAAGTCCTATTACTATTGCTATCTGTCACTGCTTCTATCTAACCAAAAACCTAAGATATTTTTCCAGGTTGCCTCATTTTGTGCTATTATTTGTTGTATACATCCTATGTTTGAGATTTAGCACAAATTTTGCTCATTGTCACTGTTATTTGTAGTATTGTTACTGTAACAACTTATGTAATTTTGTTCCATGTTTTAACACTTTTTTTAATAATTACAATCTATGTATTTTATTATTGTGCTTTCTGGCCCAAAAGCCATAACAAAGGGTTTATTTAACATAATAATAAGAGAACAAATATTTGCACAAGTGGCTCCACAAACAGTCCCCAGGACCAAGATGTTTACCAGCTTCTTCAAGGCCATGAAAATGAGGACCATCCTCTCTTCAGGAGCCCTTTCTTAACACATTGATGATAGCTTGAAACCTTAACATCACACTCTATTCAGTTGGGCAGAATCTTACCAGGGTTAAGGTAAACAGATTAAGGCTTAAACAGAATAGACATCACTATATTGACTGTTATGCTGTTAGATTTCTGTTGGCTCAGGAACTGATGCGTAGTATTTTAATTTAACTATGAAGAAGAACTTTTGGATTATGGTTTTGTTTAATTAAGAATGTATTTCTTCTGTTGGATTGTTTTTCCTCTCTTTGTGTGCTTGATGAGAAAAATCCCATTAGCATATTCACTGGATAGAAATCAGAAAAAGACATCAACTTTAGAAGTCTGTGTTATAGACAGTTTTCTGATGGTCATCCATATACTTTCTCTGCTTTTCCCAATCATGAACATTGGAATTGTTGCTGCATAATGATGTCTGACGAGCCTAAATAAGCTGGACAGTATAGTTTGTTGCATATTTTAAATCTATGCATGATCAATCATTGCAGCAAAAGCAGTCACATCAACTGTTTTGCTTTAAGAGTGAAATTATCCTTTGTAAGTATCTGCATTCAAAACATTTTAAAAATAAAAATGAAGCAAAATTTTGGGTTTTTTTAAACTTGCAGCTTTTCTTCTTAAAGAATAAATATTATAAACTTAGGGGGAAATTGCATTCTATATATATGAAAAAATTGGGGAATGGTCATTCATATAAAGTTCAACAGATCTGAAGACAGTGATAGTGCCAATTGATTACTATTTAAAGTGTTATATTTAAAGTTCCTTTTATTTGTTTTCATGTTTTTAATAATTATTTTTTTGTTTTACATTGATTTTGTTTTATAGAAGATTAATCTTTCTGCATTTAATGTATGTATGCTATTTTCAAAAAGAAAAAAATTGGTAGGTTATCTAAAAGGAAAAAAAGCATGAAGTTGTAGAATTATTCATTCTTAGGCTTATAGCAGGGGTGAAATCCAGCAGGTTCTGACAGTTCGGAGAACCGGTAGTGGAAATTTTGAGTAGTTCAGAGAACCGGCAAATACCACGTCTGACTAGCCCCAGAATGGGGTGGGAATGGAGATTTTGCAATATCTTTCCCCTGGAGTAGGCTGGGAATGGAGATTTTGCAGTATTCTTCCCCTGCTATGTCCACCAAGCCACACCCACCAAGCCACACCATGCCCACCAAGCCACACCCACCAAGCCACGCCCATAGAACTGTACAAAAATTTGGATTTCACCTCTAGCTTATAGTAAGCTTATATAGTAAATTCCTAGTTTATTTAGTAAATTCCAAGAGATAAAAAGTGTTTTGATTGCATTCGCAAACATTATCTTTGCAAGAATCTATGGTAGTACCGGTGAAGCTTTTGTGTTAGACAAATTGTTATAAACTCATTTCTGTTGTTTGTTTTTTCCTTAGAACTCGGAAAGATTGATCAAGACATCCATAAATATAACACACCAGGATTTTCAGGTTGCTTGTCACGTGTGCAGTTCAACCAGATTACTCCACTCAAGGCAGCCTTGAGACAGACCAATATCTCCTCTCACGTTTACACAGAAGGAGAACTTGTAGAATCCAATTGTGGAGCAAATCCACAAACCATCCAACCAATGTCTTCTGCAACAGACCCTTGGCATCCAGATTCAGGTACAAAGGAAATGAAATGATAGCAGAAACATTCTATATTTTTAAGGTTTAAGACTGCTTACAAATACAGAATTTTTTCCTCTCCTTTGTTATTGGTTTCCACCATTTTCTCTCTCTTTTTCTCTCATAAATACAAAAACTATCACATATTTCCTTTCATAGCTATTAACAATTATTATTGCTTTTATTTTTGAGTCTTTTGAGTGCTAAGCAGTAAAACTATTAACTACTGCCCCAATTTTATTTTTTTATTTTTTTTCAAAGGGATGAATGGAACTGACAAAAGAACTGATAGATACCTAAGAATTTTGTCTAAACACGGACATGTGTAAAATTCTAGAAAGTATATAGGTGACATTTCCATTTCCAATGAAATCCGTTATTGAAATTAGAGTCAAACTGAATATTATATGAGCACTTTGGAATTCACATGCCTTTATTTTATTTGTGAAATGAAGAATAGGAGGGTGCTGTATATGTATTACTAATGAAAATATTTTAGAATTTTTTCCATGCACAGCACTGCTTTGGTCCAGAAAGTATCTCTGTTTTCTTGACAATTAGGGATTGAAACAGATATTTTCAGAGTTAACATCTAATCCAAATTATAAAATGTTAATTCTATGTCCACATTGTTACTTTGCTGAAATTACAATTAATTTCCAAAATATTATCTTGTGTGTTAGCTGTTACTCATTTCATTACTGATAATTTTGTTCTGTTATCATGTTGACTTTTCACACTAATGATAATGTGAAAAGACTACTCAAAACTCTCTTCACCTTATTTTCCTTTAAATTTAATTATAAGTTTATCTAGAAGTGGGAATAACGCTAGGAAGAAGAATAATGCTAGGAAGAAGAAGATCTAGAAGTTTTTTTCATGCAGTCTTTTTATTGCAAAAACTGAGATCAAGGCTTATAACTTCCAGTTGTTTCTAAAATATTTGAATTATTTAGTGTACATCTTAGGGATAAGTTTATGTCCATATATTTGCACATGAACAATTCTATATATATATTCATTGACTATTTAATGATTCAAAAAGTGCTGGTATGGCCTCAAACTATATAAATCTACAATTGGAAAAAACAATGTTTGTCTACCCTTTAACTTCTATTTTATTGTATGAATACATTATAAGGATCTGCTAGATATGCTACTTCAAGAAAATCAAAATTAGAAAAAGAAAAACTGCTAATTATTAAGGAAACAAAATTATCTAATAAATTCCAAATAAATTGCAGGTAGTTCTCAACTTAGAACAGTTTCTTTACAGTGGCCTCAGAGAGAGTCTATATAGCCTGTAAAGCACTTCCAGGCAACATAAAATCTTGCGCTATACCTGCCTTAAAGTCAAATGAACTCACATTTCAGGTGCTGGGCAACCAACTCACATTAATGATTGATTGCAGCATGCCATGGTTACATGAATGCAATATACAACTTTTGGGCCAGTTGTTTGCATTTTTTGCCATTTCGGGGGAGAAATGCAATTTGTAATGACCACCCCAAAATGACTGTAAAATTGGGTGCAATTGTGTGAATGCTTTGATTTATGACTGCTATAACTTACAACTGAAATCCCAGTCCCAATAGTGGTCATGAATTGGGGATTATCTGTAAACATAATCAGCTATGATTCAAAAAATTCATAGTAGTAAAGACAAGCAATGAGAGTTTGAGTGCCTGATGTGTGTAACAGTGAATCCAAAATTCTCTTAGTCTTACTCCCAGTTGTCTTACTTCATGTGTTTTTTAAAAAGTGCCATAGTAATGTTAACTTCTTTATTCATAAATTAATAATGGATCATTTAAACCACAAATCAGAGACATAGAGTTCACGGGACAGTTTGTATTCTTTATGCATAGCTATGGAATAGTTTTCCTTGGAGTTCAGTTTGGGGGGGAAAAAAACCACAATCTCAGAATGAAAGCAATTATATATTGGCTCTCTGTTGTAAAACAGATGTGGTATTAATCTTTTAGACTAGACTAGAAAATAAGATGTTTCCTTACACCAAGTCAAACCATCTCCAAGACCTATCTACTTGAAAAAGGACTACCCTTTGATAGTCTCAGGAAATATCCTTTGACATCAATTGCCATGTGATCTTTTTAAACTGGAAATAGCAGTTGAGCCATCATTTTCCTTAGTAGTTATTCCTAAAACCAATGTAGCATTTATTTACTTCATCCCACCCACTGATAAATGTACCTGCTCCAGGAAGAACAAATAAAATGAAATATATGGCATTTCTGGCAGCAAAATGCTTTTGTCAGCACTGAAACCACTGAAAATATATAACAAAGGCCATGATGAAGTCTTTTATTAATATCTTCTATAAACAGGAAGTCTGTAGAAGATCAAAACTTTGCAAAATCTCTCAGGAGGGCACATCATTATTTTTCTTATTGTCAAGAGCATCACAAATCCAAACATATACTATTGTATATGTGAAAACTAAATCTAAGCTTTATCTTTTCAATTTATTGTTTGAGCGGGGAAATGTATGCTGTATTACCTAGTATAGCAGTCCTCAGGATTGTAAGTACAGTTACACAATTATGAATTTTATTTCTGCATGTTATGAGCTGTATGAGAAAGTAGTATTTAGTATAATGCTAGTTCTATATGTTTGTGTCTTCCCATCTTTTCATGCTTTCCTTTATATGTCCCTCTTTCTTTTTTAAATTTTGATTTTTAATTTACTTTTTTGATGCATCTATTTTCTCATTTAGATGATGAAATGCTCATTGCTAAAGAGCAATCTGTTATAATTCCTAGAATATATTTCCTTTTATCTATTTGTTTTCAACTTCTCTTGATGGTTTATATCTTCCTCCTTATATTACTTTGCAAAATATTTATCTTGGATACTATCAAATTATTTTTCCCATTGGCACAAACAATTGTTTTTTCAAATGTGTCTTTTGGGTTCCTTTTTGTTGTTGTTGTTGTTGATTGGAGTAGTTTTATTCTTTTTTTCTATTACTGTTATTGGGGTTCTTCAAGATTCATTTTTGTGCCTCTTTTTATTTTCTTTTGTATTTTCCATATTAATCATAAAACTATTTATTGAGAAAATGAGGAAATTGTGTTATTTCCATCTTAAGAATGTCCATCAGATCTAATTATTCTTGACCGTTGAGATAAAAAAAACAATTGGCTGATGACCCAGATCAGTATAATAATTTGAGGGATTTCCTACATCTACTCTGCTTCTTACTCAGGTTCAGACTGCTATATATTTTCCATCAATTTTCTCCCAAAAATTTCTCTTATGTTGTGTGCTCACAGCAGTGGTTTTCAAATCTAGAAATAAATCAGTTTGGGTGTCTTGTGGACCCATAGAGTGGAAGGCTGGAAATCTCAAAGTGCCTTTTTCAGAAGTCATTTAGTATAGAAATACAGAGCATTTTTGGTGCTCTTGCCCCAAATGGTGACTTAATCAACCAAGAAATAAAAAACATACTACAAATTCCAAGCTAGATGAAATGGAAGGCTGCTAAAGCAGTAGTTCCTATGTCTCTGTTTCCTGGGCATTCATGCTGAAGTTTTCATTCTTTATTCAGAGGCTGCTGGAGAGATGGAAGACTTTGTTCTTTTCTATTCCCTGGACTTCTGTTAAATTCTCCCCAAAATTTTATCTCTCCAGTAAAGGGAAATACTGATGTCTGAGTCTGTAGAAAGCGAAAAGTAATGTCTCATTCATGGAAATGCAGATGGTGCAAGGATATAGATTATGTGATCAAGTCTACAATCTGGCAAGCAAGCTACATGCATAAAAGCATTTTCTTTATGTTTTCTAATAATATTACACAAATCCTCTGTATCCATCACTGAATACGGTACAATTTTGTATTTAGATATGCCGAACACAAGCTTTATAACTTCTTTGAGCCCCACAATGGCTATCATATTCCCTGCTAATTACCAAGGGAATTAGCTTTTCTTTCTTATAACAGGTAAAACATAAACTTACTCATAAAACTTTCACAGAGGGAATAACTTAGGCTAACAGAGGCAATAAAGCAATCATCTTATTTGAGGTCACTTAAGGGAACCAGGGAGGTTATAACTGCCAAACAGTTAATAAGAAAGGAAATTGCAAGCAAACAGTGCAATACAAGTAATCCAGTACTTTCACAATCAAAACTGGTATTTCCATCTCTAAGTGATGAGGTCATAAAGCAATGACTTTATTGCTTGCTGACCACAATTCCAACAGTTCCTGTTTCCATTGTTAAACTAAGAATTAACAAAGAATAGAAATTGGATATTGGACATTGCAATATCTAGAATCAGCAGAACAGAAGAGAAAGAATAAAGAAAATCACAAAATGAAAAAGCTGTGGCAATAGAGGCAAAGGCATGGTGAGAATGGCATCCAACTAAAGTTGGAAATAGCCCTGAGTATGGAGGGTATGGAGACAAGAGACAGCCAAAGCCTGTGTTCTTATCCTATCAATGAGCACAGATTCCTTCCATGGATTAGAGCAGAAGGGCAGAACTGTACTAGGATCTGCTTCAATGTCAAGGGGCACAATAGGGACAAGGGGCTGGCAGGAGGCACAAAGCTGACTCGGAATCCAACCCAGTGTTAATGGATGGCATATAAATTAAATAAATAAATAGAAATAGAACAATTGCAAAAAAAAGCAAAGGTATCAGGTGCCTTGGGTGCAATTACAAAAATTTTGGAGCATCACTTGAAGATCATTGTTGTTGACAAAAATCACATCAATAAATTGCAAAAGACAGCTTTACTTAGAACAGTTTACATTCTGTGACAATACCTTTAATATAATTAAAAAATGTGTGCCAATCTCAGATCCTTGAAAAGGATTTGATAGATGGACCAAAATGTCAGATCCCATCTAAACATCTGGTTGATTATATGACATGATGATGATGATGATGATGGTGGTAGTGATAATGATAATGATGATAAGAAGAGGAGAACGAGAAGGAAGGAAGGAACTGAAGGATTCATTTTTGCTGCCCAAGAATAAGCATTGCAGACCAGCTCCATAAAAGCAAAAATTCAACATGTCAGTAACAACAGCAAATGCTGCCTATGCAGTGAGAAAGATGAAACAATGGATCACCTTATCAGTGGCTGCAACAAAATCTCACAAACTGATTATAACATCATTTTTCCAAAATCATACGTTGGAAGCTTTGCCAGAAGTTTGGGTTGGAATGAAATTACTGGGAGTACCAAATTGACAATGTTCTTGAAAATTAACAGGTCAAGTTCTTGTGGGATTTTTGAATCCAAACAGACAGATATTTGGCCCACAACACACCTGATATCATTATTATGGAAAAGAAAAAAGTCTGGTTCATTGATATTGCAATACCAGGTGAATTGAAGAGAAACAACTAGAAAAAATAACAAAAAAGCCCAATCTGCAAATTAAAATTAAGTGATAGTGAAGGAAGAAATCAATGGTTGTACCAATAGTAATAGGGGCCCTTGGAGAAATACCAAATTAGATAAACTAAGTAACTGGCAATTTTGAACTTATCAGATCTGAATATTCTGACTTTGCAAAAAAACCACCTTACTAGGAACTGCCTGTATACACAAATGTTACTTTAACAGCTCTTAGATTGTTGATTAGGACTTTAATTGTTAAGTTTTTGCCAGTCCCAGACTGTAAATTGAATTGAAGATTAAATCAATAATAATACCGTGTTTCCCGTCTTATATTTTTTTGAACCCTGAAATAAGCACTTGGCCTTATTTTGGGGGAGGTCTTATTATTTTGGGGTGTGTGGAGCAAGATGGGGCTCCTCTTGCCATCTTACCTGATTTCCAGCTCTGCATTTAAATATTTTTGAGGAGGGCTTATTTTTGTGGGGAGACTTATTTGAGCACATGCGCTCAAAAGCCCGATTGGGCTTATTATCAGAGAATTAGGAATGGGTTCTACTTTTACTCCCAATTTGCAACAGGAGCACACACGTGTGCTCACTTTGCTCATGCACACGCACACACGCTTCTGCACATGCACAGATCACTCATGATGATGTCGGGGTGGGTGGGCGGAGCCTCCTACCAGTTTTACTACCAGTTCTATAGAACTGGACAGAACCGGGAGCAACCCACCACTGTAGGGGATGTCTTATTTTGAGGAAAACAGGGTAATAATAACAATAACAACAACAACAGTAGTAGTAATAGCAGTAATGGATGATCTGAAGCTGTATGGAAAAATTCCACCTGAAATGGAATTGCTGCTCAACACTGTTCACATATATAGCCGAGATATTGCAATGGAGTTTGGATTGGAGAAATGTACCACACTCATATCAAACAAAGAAAAATAGTGAAAACTGAAGGAATCAAGATGCCCTATGAAAGTAACGTTAAGAACCTGGGTGAAGATGATTACTACAAATAGCTAGGTATCCTTCAAGCCGACAACATCAAGCATGCTGAAGTCAGGAAAAAGGTTAGAGGTGAATACATCAAGAGAGTGAAGAAGATCTTAAAGTTCAAACTCAATGGAGGAAATAACATCATTATAACACCAGCGCAATTTCAGTCATTAGATGCACAGCAGGTATACGGGACTGGACTCAAGCAGAACTAAAAGTAATTGATAGGAATAACAGAAAAATAATGACAATGAATCATGACTTTCATCCTTGCAGCAACATTGGCAAATAGGTGGGTGTGGAAGGTTGCAAGTACATCAGGTGGTTAAAGAAGAAAAAAAGGGATTTGAAAGAATATTGAAAGACAATGAAGAAGATACACTGAAGTTAGTATGTCAGGAAGGCTTGATGACTACTGGAGAGACCAAACTGGCCTACAAGAAAAACCAAATAAAGAACAGAATGGAGGCATGGGAAGACAAAGCACTGCATGGCCAGAAATTAAGAAAATAGCAGGGAAAGCAGATAATAACAAGACTTGGCAATGGCTAGAGCAGGAAAGTTAAAGAAAGAGACTGAGGGATTAATTCTGGCTGCACAAGACCAAGCCTTAAGGACAAATGCATACAAAGCAAGATTTGAAAAGACAGCAACAGACAGTAAGTGCCACCTAGGCAAAGAAGCTGAGGAAACAGTGGACCATCTGGAAAGCTGCTGCAAGAAGATCACACAGACTGACTACAAGCAATGGCATGACCAAAGTAGTAACAAATAGCATTGGAAGATCCGAAAGAAATATCATTTGCCTGCAAGCAAGAACTCGTGGGACCATAAAATAGAGAAAGTAAAATTGCTCTGGGACTTTAGAATTCAAAAAGAAAGGCACCTGCCACATAACACCCCAAACCTAACAATTGTCGATAAGAAAGACAAAAAAGTCTGGATAGTGGATGTGGCAGTGTCTATGGACAGCAGAATAGAAGAGAAAGAACTGGAAAAGATAATAAAATACAAAGACCTACAAATAGAATTGGAACGACTATGGCAAAGGCAAAGTAATAGGGGCCTTAGGTGAAATTCCAAAAGAACCAAAGCACCACTTGATACCATAAGGATTGCTAGCCTACTGCCCAGATATTATCCAGGGGTTTCCTACCAAAGTACTAATCAGGTTGCATTTTTCTTAGCTATCCAAATGCTATGACAGTGATTTGTTTGCAAAGATGTAAAGAAGATCATGCAATAGTTTAAGACTTATTTCTTCTGAAATTCAAACTAGGGCAATCTGCATGACCTTGATGGCTTGGGGCTTAGTTATTTAAAAGAGCATCTGGCTATTGTGGTTTCTGCCCAAGCTCTATCATTGGGCAAAGTTGCATGTTCCATTAAACTATACCACTTGATATCTGTCACAGAAAAATCTCTATTCATCTGGCCCCACCATGAACGCCTTTTAAAAATCCTGAATATTTGGCTGTTCCCCAGCTCTTGAACTAAAGTCAGTGGGGGCCTTGTGTATTTTATTGCTTTAGAAAGGTGCTTCTTTCTAGATGCTTGGGTTTTTGAATTGTTTTTTAGGAATTATTTAATTGAGGGATCCTTGGTGCTTTCTGAGCTTGGTTGTTTTCTTGCAAACATTTCTTTACCCAAACTAGGTAACATCATCAGCTCTATAACAAGTAATTATGTTATCTAGTTGGGTAATAAAACATCTGCAAGAAAACAAGCTCATAGACCACCAAGGATCCTTCATTTCAACCCTGAGCTACAAATATTCTCTTTTATTGGTAGTTATTTAATTACACATAGCCTAGATCAGGGGTGGGCAATTATGGCTCTTTTACGACTTGTGGACTTCAATTCCCAGAATTCCTGTGCC
>JANHFM010000489.1:147160-163582 GCA_032468115.1 Grayia smithii | reverse complement strand
GTATCGAAAGCCGCTGAGAGGTCAAGTAGCACCAGGATGGAGGACAAGCCACCATCCCGGGCCCGCCAGAGATCATTTACCAGGGCGACCAATGCCGTTTCCGTGCTGTGACCGCGCCTGAAGCGGTGATGTTATGATGTTATGATGTTGATTGAGCCACTATCATGGGATTGCAATTTCTGACATTCCCTGCTCTTTTCCCACAAGGAGAGTCAATGGGGAATCTGGCAGGATGTCAGAAATTGTAGTCATTTGAGGTTCTCCCTTAATGACCCACACCATCTTCATTTAACAATGGCAACTGATACTGCCAGAATTGCTATTGCTTAGCGATGCAGTCTGTGATGTCACACTTTATGAACACATTGCTTAGTTAGTGATGGCATTTCCAGTTCCAATTGCCATTGTAACCCAAAGACTACCTGTATCTCATAATTTTGCAGCCATGTGGTTAAACGTGAGCTAGAGGATATTGTGTTGGTGCAATTGGATGAACAATTTCACTCAAAGGATGTTCATAAATGGTTGTTAGGTTTGGAGGGATGTATTGACCGGTGTTACCAGGGCTCCATATTTGTTCCTGATCTACTTAACATCTTTATAGATGATCTAGATGACAGAAGAGAAAGAATGTTTATCAGCTGTGCAGAAGACACCAAGCTAGAGAGATTGCTTACTATTCTAGAGGACAAAACCATGAAATTAGATTTTTTTTTTTAAAAAAAAGCTTGTGCGCCAAGTAGGCCATAAACAGGGCTAGGAGAATTGCCTTAAACAAAAAATAATAATATGCATCTGACACTCAGACTTTCAGTCTTATCAGAGAGAAATGATTTCTGTTAATTTTTAATCTGTGATCAAAGGCAGGAATTAAATTAAAGAACAGGAAATGGACTCAGTCTTTGGTGGTTGATGACCGCTGTCTGTGGAAGTGTTCTTTCAGTTGTAGGCATCTTGGAAATATTATTATGGCTTTCTTAAATGAGCTAGGGCAATGGTGAAATCACAGCTACTGCTAATGTTGTCAGCATCAGCATCATAAACAAAACACTATAAAAATTGCATGTTAACACATCAAAGGCAATTTACCAGATGGAGTTACGGTGATGCCAGAGGATCAGATCTGATATTTAGAACAAGTAACAGCACCACTCCTAGAGAGATCTTTGTACGTTTTGAAATGAATGCTTACAAATAATTTGTATCAAGAAGTGTGGGCTAGAGTGGATGGCAAATAAAGTAAAATTGACACAGGAGAGTGGGGGTGGCATATGAGCTATGGGTTCTTGCAGGTAGTGGTATGGGCTTCCTTCTTCTCTTTCCTTTTAAGGGTACACTCTTCGATTTATATCATACTGCATGGGACCTGTGCCACTGCTTTTCTGGAATTGCTTTTAATTTATAGAAAGCCTCCATCCTCATGGATTTTTAGATAGTTTATGGATATTGCAGAATATTGCAATATTTCTCGATTGCAGAAAATATGACTTCAGTAACAGAGCTGTTAATGCCTGGAATGCACTACCAGACTCTGTGGTTTCATCCCAAAACCCCCAAAACTTTAACCTTAGACTGTCTACTGTTGACCTCACTCCATTCCTAAGAGGTCTGTAAGGGGCGTACATAAGAACACCAGCATGCCCACCATCCCTGTCCTAATGTTTCCTTTAATTGTATTCATTTTATGTATTCAATTCATGCTTATGTATATATTATGTATAATATGTATATTATCTAATACTTACTCAACAAATAAATAATAATAATAATAAACCAGGTTTTAAACTATGTGCAATATAATGCAGAATCCTAATAAAATCCATAGTATTCTACTAAAGAATTCTGGTAAAAATTTAAGAGGCATTCTGCTTCTTTTGTTGCACATGGTAAATGTACACATTAGAAATCTAACTATAGAAAAGATGGATAACGTGTACTGTACATAAAGCACCAAACAAGGAAGAAAATGTTTAATTAACATAGGGCCTAAGAATAAAGTTCTAAACGTATATGAGTATATTTGAGTTATAGAAACTGACACCAAATCCAATAACTCAATTTTTTTCTATTGACTCAAGGTCATGCGTCATACAAATTTGCTTTATGCAAGCTTTTTAAGGAATGTAACTCTAGCATTAAGCAAGGGAAGTATGTACTTTCCAAGAACTAATCTATAATTCAATATTCTCTTATCTATATACCTTTAGTTACTAATGTCTGTCACTGTGCTTGCTGTTAACCTATGGTCTTCCTTAAAACCTGTAGTGACTTGGAATGACTGACAGTCCACATGGAAGTAAGGACATTCTACTGCCCAGTAAGTTTTTTTTGCCCAGTAAGGCAAAATTGAGATTCTCCCTTTGGGAATTTCCTGTGGATTGACTGAATCCGTTCTGGTCTTCTGGTATCTAATGCCATTCTAGAAACTTTGTTATTTCATTTTTCTATTTCCTTTATGCTTCTAATATTAATATTTAAGGATATCTTAATTTTAGTTCTGGCCTAGATTGATACAAATTTTGAAAAAAATACAACCTAAATGTTATGCTTCGCTTTACATCAGGTGCTGATCTTCCTTACAATGGTCAAGTAATAGGAAGTGGTGTTAACAGAAATTCAGCAATTATTGGAGGTAAGGAAGCAGTATATATCTATTTGAACTGACAAATAAGTACATTCAGTTAGTTTAATATAAGTTTCAGTATGAGTCATACCATAATTACCTAAGATTGATCAAATTATTTTGGAAAATTTTATAACTTCTTTGAACATTTTATAACCTCTTTGAATATGTGAAAATTTATTCAAATATAATCTAATAATTAAGATGCTGGGTTAGAATTAGAAAGCTCTAGATTTAAATCCATTATCAATTATGTAAATTTACTTAGCAAATTTACTATGTCACTATCAGTCACCTTGATGTTAGGGAGACTTTCTTCATATAAGGTGCTGGTGAACAATTCTTTGTGCTTAAACTGAGAAGTAAAAAACATCAAATAATATTTTAATGAACTCATTTTGATTACTAAGTAAAGATATAACAGAATGTTTAACCTCGTTCACCAAAAGAACGTAGTTTCCAATAGATTAACTTCATGGTTAGTTTTTGATAGCTTGTCTCAAGTTGGAATATTTCTGCAAAGTGAATTCATCATTAAGCCAATTTCAATCAATAATAAAGTCTCAGATTCATAATCAGATCCTTACCTTTTCATACATTGCATTGAGCAAATTTATCTTCATGCTTAAAGAGAAACTAAATAAACAATGAGAGCAAACAACAACAACAGGTGAAGAGCCAGAGATTGTTCTCATTAGGCATATGTAAAATTAATTTGGGAATAAAGCAGTCTTTCCAAACAAAGGAGCTGTCAGCAATTAATATCAATTAAAGAAAAATGGAGTACTTAAATCAAGAAGAAGGAATATTGATAACAAATATTGCCTTCCTTCTACAATTTGTAATTCTAGGTTAACAATAATATAATCCAATTTAGGTGGAAATTCTATCCTATTCTTCCAGCTGTATGGTGGTTATTTAATGTTCCTCCATTAAGTCCCATTTCTTGATAGTATCCATTTCCCCATACAAAATCCTCCGGTAGAATAGATTAAACTTCATATAACAAATCATCTGCCATGATGGGATAAGATACCATCAGTAGTACATTGGTGATAGTCAGTATCATTTATAACTCCATTCCTGGTGACCCAAGAGATGCTGTCACAGCACTTAAAGGCTGTGGAGGTTTGGATGGGTGACAAAGGATTTGGCTGAACCATGGTAAGACTTAGTGACTTTGGGACCAATGAGCTTCAGGATCTGGGATTTAATATCTCTAATATCTCCAGACAGAACTGTGGCACACCTTGGGGGTTCTCCTGAACTTGTGATTAGGCATTCCTAGTGGCAGTCATGACTAGGAGAGACTTTGCCCAACTTTTTGTTGTGTGTCAGTTCCACCCTTTCCTGAATCAGGAGTCCCTGGTCATCTCCTGCTTCGACTATTCCAAAAGTATTCAGAAGATATAGCTGGTGCAAAATACAGCCACACAGACAATTTTTGGAGACACTGGGATAGTTAATGTTACACCACTGTCCCTTCATGGCATGAGTCCAGGCTTTCTGATAAATTGTCTCATCCCAATGGTATTGGCCCACGCTACCCACATCATAAGGTGCATGCTGGGAACCCAGTTGGTCAAGGAATTCTGACTGTTGGGGTTCAGAAAAAAAAAGTTTTCTGTTGTGGCTGCCATCCTCTGAAAACTGGTGCCATTTGAGATTATATCTGTACCCACACTTTGGTCTTCTGACAGGGCTTGAAGCACGGGGTGGGTTCCGCTTACCTTTACTACCAGTTTGCAATGGGAGCATGCGCTTCTGCGCATGCACAGGTTGGCTATGTTGACGTCCAGGTCAGTAGGTGGAGCCTCCCACCGGTTTTACTACCGGTTCTATAGAACTGGACAGAACAAACCACCACTGGCTTGAAGGCTCTGCCAACTGGTGTAGGGTTCTAATGAGGACTTGTCAATCTGGAGGTAGTTAATGGAGTAAGATAAGACTCCACCTCTTCCCCATATGCATTTTGTTCCCTCCTTCCCATCTTATTAAGGCTAACACAATGTTAGTATTAATATTTATTGTGTAATGCTTTAATGTTTTATCTTCTGATTTTTCATAATTGTAAGCTGCATAGATTTTCTTCTAGACAAGATGGGCAGAATATAAGTTTACTAATAAATATAATACCATTTGTGCAGATATATAAACACAATGTTCCTATCTCATCTGAGATTCTTCTTTCTACTCTCTGTGATCATGGTTTAGCTCATTAATCACCATATTCTTTCTCTTCCCCCTACATATACAAAATATGCGCATGTATGCATGCAACTTCAAATGTATTATCACAATTCATCAACAGGCCTTTCAGATGAGGCAAGATGACTATGGAGATTTGTATGAGAGATAGTAAAATGGTTGCATCTTGTATCTTTCCCATTATGCCTAATTCTGAATGAGAACTACTCAGAACAATTGGTTTCCTCTTGTGGTGACTGTTTGTGGGACTTTCTAATGCTTCACTAGACACTATGACAATTTTCAGACTGAGGTGGTTGGGCAAGTAAAATAATTGTTTTCAGCATAATCCATCATCTTTCCTAGAGTACAGGAAAATGGCTAACATATGAAGAACTGGACTGGTTATATCAAAATATTAATATTGCACTTAATGTATATAATTCTCACTGTGTGAAGTAAAGAAATTATTAAAGTATATGAACCACAAATTCATACACATTTTGTCTAGTTGCCACTTAAGATTAAATCTCATTGGTGAGATTTTACTTACTAAATGAATGATATCATAAGGTAGCTTGACAAAATAAATATTTTAGCAATGTCAAATTTAGCAGAAATGTTTGAAAAACTGCAAGTATGTTTAATTACAATATATTATTGAATGAATATTTCTTCCCCCCTTATTTTTAATTTGTTAAACTCTCACATTTCTCTTAGGTATTATTGCTGTTGTGATCTTCACCATTCTCTGCACCCTGGTGTTCCTCATTCGATACATGTTCCGCCACAAGGGAACCTACCATACCAATGAAGCCAAGGGGGCAGAATCTGCTGAGAGTGCAGATGCCGCTATTATGAACAATGATCCCAATTTTACAGAAACCATTGATGAGAGCAAAAAAGAATGGCTTATCTAAAATGAAATGGGAGGAGGAAACAGCACGGGTTGGGAAAGGGTTGCAGAACATTTTTTTTCAAGAAGCTCTCTAATGGATTCTTGAGCACTTCTAATTTTAAAAAGGAGAAGATCAGCACAACTCAAGGTGCAAGTGACAGACAAACATTGAGACTGCAAGCCCAAACAAATAGAAAAGAATATTGGTTTATCATGAATTGTCCTTTTTATACACATCTAATCCAAGGAAATAATTCAAGCAGTTCAGTAATTTAAGCAGTTCATCATTGCCAGTAAATATTATTGTCTATCTGTGCTTAGAGGTGTTTAAAAATACCTATCACTACAGGGATCATTTTTCATTTTTTTAACCCCTTTACAATATAAATATTTATCTCCAGACAATAAGACATCTGTTTCTGAAGCCTATGAGCATTCTTGTCTAGCCTTTTAGCATCATGTTCTAAAAAGGATGTGATAATAGTTGAAAGATATATTGTCATTTGATTTGATTTGAACATTAAAGGTATCAGACTACAGGGTACTTTCAAATGGCTTTATAGTCATTTACCCTCTCTGGAATATTCTCAGAATTCTCTGTAATTGTTTGAAAAAGCCAGGAATCCCAAGTGTATCTTCTTTTATTGGTGTAAACATGTCAATTAATTTTTTTTATCTGAAATCACATGCAAAATGTCCATAATCAGCATTGTTCCAATTTCTGAGAATATTGGGGTTTCACAGAAGGCTTTTGTCCCCCAGAATAGTCAACATTACTGAATTACAAATTTCACAGGAAATAGCACATTTCAGTGGCAGTCAATCTGTGGGGAGCATTCACTGAATTATTCTCTTTAAGAGAAGCCATAACTATGAAACTATCTTTAAAACCTACTTATAATAAATGGCCCCTCAGAAAGCAAGAATTCCGGATTTAAGACATGCCTGGATAAAACCAGATTTCTATGTTTTTGATAGGCCATTAATCTGTTAGCATTTTGAAATCTCCATCTGATTTGGGTATATGATAAAATAGACATGCTGTTGTTTTCATTCTTGTAGTCAGAAAGGCACACTTTAATGCACAAAAAGCCTTATTAATTTTCTTGCTGAAACTCTGTTACAACTCTTCTGATCTGACATCACAATGTGACTTTTCTTCCACTTGTGACATAACTAATTTATATAGATACATAGATACATATTAGGGAATTAGAACCACACTTATATGTCCATCAGAAATGGTTCTCATAAATTCACATTATAAGCATATTGCTATTTTGCAAACAAATTTAATACACAAAATATGCTTTTTTTCTTCTTTAAGGCTTCATAAATCCTGGTTTGAAACAGATTTTTGAAACTGTTTTCCAGTTAGTGGAAAAGCAAAAATGAAAAGACTGAATAATCCTATCACCCAGAGCTCAGAATTATACATTCCAAAGCATTTTCTTACAGGCAGGTTTGCTGAATCTGTTATTCAGGAAGAAGAGTCACATTGCTGAATTGAAATGTACATAGCCGTGAAAGAGAAGGCTCTAGAATCAATTCTCACAAGTCACGTGCATTTATCTTTTAGCAGATATGTGAAAGAGTTGACCCAGATCTAATATTGTGGCATGAGTTTTCTTATGAATTGAATGTACACTGGACCATTTTGGATTATCGAATTATGATGAGAGATTACTTCTATACAACAAATGCTAATCCATTTCTAATTGGTTTAATCAGTAAAACATAACTGCTGATACACAATTGTAATTTTCCAAAAGCAAGTTCACTGAACTACAATTTTCTGGGTTTCTTGGAGGAGTTTCATAGCGGTTAAACGGGTATGAATCTGATTCAATATGGTGGTTTCTTTTTTCTTTCTTTTTGATCAAGAAGGCTCTTCACTGAGACTTTTTGAAATCTTTATCATATGAGGATTTATTGCTTTGTTACATTAACTCTTTATCAAGTATTCCTCTTCAACAAAAGAAGACTAATGAAGTAACTGCAGTGTGTTATAATAATCATCAAAACATGTCACCCCATCAATACAAAATATCTTCAAATATACAGCCACAGTAATAAAACTTCGTACAAGACATACAGCATAAAAAGAAGAGTTTGGGGATCAATGGTGATGATGATAATAGCAATGATGATATTTTTATTTTTTATTTATATCCTGCCTTTTATTATTTTTACAAATAATTCAAGGCAATTAACATATTCATCTTCCTCCTTCTATTTTGCCAGTCGCAATAATAACCCCATGAGGTGACTTGGGCTGAAAGAGAGTGAGTGACCCAAATTTCCTCAGCTGGTTTCCATAGGGCAGGACTTGAACTTGCAGTCTCTTGCTTTCTAGCCTGGTGCCTTAACCACTAAACCAAACTGACTGCTAAGTATTCAGTCAAACTGAATAGTGAATATACCAGATGGAGATCAGTTTGCCTAGAACCCTTTATAGAGGAATAGCAACATCTCGAAGACCATTTTCAGCAACTGTAACAAAATTACCAAAAGTCAGCTTATGGTAATTGGTGTTCAACAGCAAACATTCACATGCCTGAGCTACAGTAAACATGCTAAATTCCACATTACTGCTATTTCTAAATTCTTACTTAGTCAGTTTTGGTATGTTATAGTGAAGTAAAAGGAGAATTATTGTTCTGGTGATGTGCCCAATTTATCCTATTTGTGGTTTAGTCTAATAAGTTAGTAGTCCTTGACTTACAACCACAACTGGAGCCAAAATTTCTGTTTCTAAGTGAAACATTTGTTAAGTGAATGTTGTCACATTTTACGACTTTTGAAGCCATAGTTGTTAAGTGAATCACTGATGTTAAATTAGTATCCTGGTTGCTAAGTGAAACTGGCTTCTCCATTGACTTTGCTTGTCAGAGAATCGCAAAAGGTGATCACATGATCCTGAGACATAGCAAATGTCATAAATATGAACCAGTTGCCAAACATCTGAATTTTTATCACATGACTATAAGGATGTTGCAAAGGTTGTACCTGTGAAAATTGGCCATAAGTCACTTTTTTCACTGCCATTGTAACTTTGAATGGTCAATAAATGAACTGTTGTAAGTCAAGGACTACCTGTTTAGTTCCCGGAGAAGCAAGTGTCCAAATTATATAGTTAGATCCAACACATCTCTACCACCAAAATTTACAGAGAGCATTAGCATGATCAGTTTTTCCATTATTCACCATACATGATATTTCCATGGGCTTCCAACTCCGAGATAAAAGTTGTCTACAAAAAAGTATTATAAATTGACTGTTGTATTACTAAGTTATCAAAAAGCATTTTGATGAACATCAAGAACTAATAGAATGTTGCACATGGCATCAAAAAATCTAAAATGTAATGTTATATCTTGAAGTTCACTGAGTAACTTTGGGTTTAGGACAAAAAATTATAGCTGCTGAGATCATATTTCAATGTAGCACTGGGTTGAAGAGGTTCTAATGCCATCTGAGGGATGGCATCATTTCTGATGCACTTGAGTTGCTATGTTTTGCCATTCCATATAACTGATGCTGGTAGCTACAGAGAATTACCATCCACTGATATTCTTGCTTTCTCACTGACACATTACATCCTTTTAAAATATGATGTGGTACAATCCACTTATATGACCAGTTAAGACACGTGTGTCTTCTGCACATACTTGTTACTTGTCTTTAGAAATCCCAACTGCTTCTGGCATAGTTATAACACATTTAGGTGACTAATTTTGTTTTGTTTTGTTCAAGTAGGCACAGAGAATAGTAAATTGAAACAAATTGCTCCATTTCTATTAAACTGTGATAGGAACTGACCCAGCTCTCTGATGGCTTTTCTATCCCTTATTTTAATCCTGAATAACAAAAAGTACAGATATAATTTTATAACTAAATTAGACATAGTTGCTTCACATAGTTGAAAAATCACATCTATGTCCCAAACATTACTAAACTGGACTAATTCACATTAATCCATTTTTGTGTACATTTTTAAAAATTTACACTAACATTACAGAGTGAGAGGAACATTTCTATTTGTGATTGCAAAATATGCTTGATAACATCCATGTATCACCTATGAAAACATGGTAAAAGCCAGGAATGATCATAGTGATACTTCCCTTTTACAACTCTCATCCCTTAAGTAATTTGGGGTAGAGTCGGGGTGACTGGATGGACCTGAGCACTTACTGGCCAGATGCCCTTCCTGATGCCACATGCAGTTTGCAGCAGTTATTTTTTTCTTTGCGTCTGGGGACAGAGAAATATCTTCCACTACCTAGGATTCAACTCTCAGCCTTCTGAATGGGAAGCAATTAGCTTCACCACTAGGCCACCATGCTGTGATCATAGTGATACCTATTAGCACATATCTACTGAAGATACCTGGCTGAACTTCTGACTTCAGTGGAATAGGAACAAAAAAGATTGAGCCAAAAAATGCAGTAAGATACATGTCCATAGCACTGTGGGAGTTATTGCAGTTAGAGAAATAAATGCTTTCTGCAAATTATGTCTTTAAAAAGTATGGACTTTCCCAGCCTCATCCTAGTAGTCAGTCATATGAGTTTTCTTTCCTTACTTTTTACTTTTTATTTACTTTTTTATTATAAATTGTTTTATGGCACTGGCTCACTACAAATATTGCTGGGAAATTAGTTCTGCATTAAAGATTAGGAGGATACAATTAGAAAAAATGAGATCACCTAGAATTAAATCTCCCAAGTTGATAAATAGGAAATGAATGTAATGAGGGAAACTGAAGCAAATACAAAAGAGCAGTGCACATTACAATTCTGGTTAAAGTATAGTAATTACTCCTAAACTTCTATCCATGCTTGTAATTTTGCCTGTGTACATTTTGTGAATATTTTAGATTTTGGTTAAGAGGGAGGGGAAGGATTACTAAATGACCGTTCTTTTATACCATCACAAACCTCTGAGTTTCTTAAGGGAAGGAATGCCTTTTAAATCAGTGGTAACACTTCTACCTCCTCTTTGAAGAAAAGGAAAAGAGGAAAAAAATAGGCAATTAAGCCTAAAAGGAAAAGAGAAAAAAATAGGCACTAAGAGTGATAATCACATAAATAATGATTTGTTTCTTTGCAAAACTTGGTAAGATCAGGAATCAGTAGTATATTTATAGTGATGATTTTATGTAATCAATCACTTCTTTAAAATGATTATGGAAATGGGAGAGAAATGCACTGTACTATATTAACATCATGTCCTAACTTGGCAAAGTCACGATGTTCTGGCAAATGGGCTTTTATGGCCATTGATCTTTTCATATCAAGTGGTATGCATGTATCATGAGTGCCTGATGCTAAACCTCAGAACTCACTTTGCCTTCACCTTCTGAGAAGATTAGTACAGTAAGACACTATCTGTTCATTTGAAAGTTCAAGATTAAGATGCTAATATGTCATTTATTGTCAAAAAACAAAGTGAAAGACAGAATGAGAGGACTTTGGACATCTGAATGAAGAAGAACACTAGGTGACAATGGGTAGCAGGTCACTACAAAAATCATACAGACCTGCTGGAGCTCCAAATAAGATAATCCCTAGACACCTCTCAAAATTGCAGATGGAATATGAACATTAATCGGGATTTATTTTATTTTTTGTAAATAGCATATCTAATATTCCATCCTGCTCCTCTTTTCTCCTCAACAACAACCCTTTGAGGTGGGTTGGGTTGGGTTGAGAGAGAGTGATTGGTGCAAGATCACCCAGCCATCTTTCATGCCTAAGGAGTAGAACTCACAGTCTCCCTGTTTCTAGACTGCAGCTTTAATCATTAGACTAAACTGGAGTTTGATTTACTGAGAAATGAGAGAAAAGTTTTAGATGTTGAGTTTCTTCAAGTGTAAAACTTAGTGAAAAATTGTCAACTGCTACTGAATGTTTTATGCAAAAAAAAAAATCTTTCCAGGAAAGGTGATAATGCATGCCAAACCACTTCACTTCATTCAAAAGTACACTGAAACTTTACTAGTTTTTTGGTAATGAAAATAATCAGGGCAAAGTGTTGGTAGAGAAGGAAGACTGCAAATATGCTGGCTTCCGTTTTATTGCTAAATGTATAGATATTTTTATGGAAATGTTTAAAAGTGTCCTTTGCATTGTCCTGTTCTAGCTTCTTATTTTGCACAGTGACTAATCATAGTTATTTAGAAATACAGAATAGCTGCAGTTGTAGACCAGACCATCAATCCTAGGCTACAAGGGAAATATATCTTATGAGAAGGCAGGCTTGCTCCTGCACCAGCAATTTGCATGCTCTGAATTTTTCTTTAATCTCAGCATTTCCCTTTTTAAGTTAGCGCTTGCCTCTCAAACACAGACTACCTTTCTGAGGAATCCAGAAATAAGATAAGCCCTATGTCTAATATAGAGATAATGTCACAATCCAAGATTCAGGTGTAATAGATTCATTATAGAAGCCTTCTCAGGCATTCATTCTATACATATGCATAATAAAAGTAGGTTCCTTTCTATAATGAACTGGGATTTTGTGAGGCTAAAGTGCTTTTAATCCTTGCTTAGCAACACTAAATATTTGCATGGGGTGGATTAAAATGAGCAGTACTCTATACTTGAAACAAGTATTTTTCTCAATGAGTTTTCAGGCAGCCAAAGCTTTCCATTCAGTAACCTTTTTTTCCTGCCATCTTTTAGCCTTCTCTTTGTCCAGTATGGTGGGATTTTTAGAATTCTTGTCATCTGCTAGCTATAACATGGACTATATATTAATAAAATAATAATATGTTGAAGTACATTTGGATCAGTTGTGCCTGGAGTCTCTTAATTCTGATGAATATAGAATGATGGGCACATTTAACACATTAGCTTACTTTTCCAGAAATGTTTGCGATTCAGTTGTTTTTTCAATGATACTGCCATGAAGAACTGATAAAGAATTTTTAAAAATTAACTTAAGATCTGACAGATTTTTCTTTAAAAATATCATATCTAATAGATTTATTTCTTTTCTATAAGGGAATAGATTCATATTTATGCCCACTTTATCTATCAGAAAGGTTCTCTATCAGAAATGGAAACAGAATGTGGCTTCTTCATACAACTAGATTTAAGAATATTAGATATCTTGGATTCCTCCAGTTCTAGGCATGTCTTCCTATCAAATGTTTGTTCTGTTATACTATAATAATCATGCCTACTTCAGTACAGAAGAATGATAAAAAACTATCTCTTTTAGGGGAATGGTTTGTAAATTTATAAAGAGTGTAACTCTGTAAGGCCTTATCTGATATATGTAAAAGTACATTAAAGGAGCCTTGTCAGATTGAGTATATTTTGTGGTGTTGTTTTATATTTTCTTTAAAATTTTCTTAAAATTGCTTGCCATAATATTTTTAACTTTAAATAAAAAATATATAATACAGGAAAAACAAAAGTTAAAGAATTAAAAAAAAGAAAGGGAGAAGTGCTAAAAGAAAAAAGTTATAACTCTCAACTTTTTTCAGCACTGTAAAAAAAAACACCACCAAACACAACCTCAGAAAAATATACCCTAAAACGTTTCCTTTACACTTCACAATATTTCAAGTATTTCTAAATTAACAAAATCATTCTAACTGTCAAAACCTAGAATCAAAGTTTCATTTTTTTGGTATGAAGCAAAAAAGTTCAAAAGCTGTTTCCAAATGGAAACAAAACTGGTTAAGTTCTTTTTAATTAGTTTTGCCATCTCTGCTTTCTTGTGTCTTTAAAACAAACCTTGTTGGGGTAACAAGAAAAGAAGTATCTTAGAAGAAAGCCTTCTTTTGTATTTAATCCACTCTTAGGTTGGCACACTTAACAAAAAATAAAACAAAGGTTTTAAAAATCCATTCAATCTAAAAGTATCCAAAGCATAGTGAGGTACTTATTTCTATTTGTGACAATATGCATATCCCACAAAGGCAGAGGTGGTATTCAGCAGGTTCTGACCAGTTCTGGAGAACCAGTAGTGGAAATTTTGAGTAGTTAGGAGAACCAGTAAATACCACCTCTGACTGGCCCCGCCCCCATCTATTCTCTACCTTCCGAGTCCCAGCTGATCGGGAGGAAATCGGGATTTTACAGTATCCTTCCCCTGGAGTGGGGAGGGAATGGAGATTTTACAATATCCTTCCCCTGGAGTGGGATGGGAATGGAGATTCTACAGTATCCTTCCCCTGCCACACTCACCAAACCACACCATGCCCACCAAGCCATGCCCAGAGAACCGGTAGTAAAAGAATTTGAATTCCACCACTGCAGAAAGAAGTTTTTAAGATCCACAGATTATTATAATTTCAATAAACATCAAGCATCTGTCTGCAAATTATTATGGGACTTGTGCCAAAAAAAATAACTGTGATGGACTGTTTATACTAGATATCCACAGAGAACAGCTGAAATATAGAGCATGTGGCTAGTAGCAGAGAGGCCCAACTGACAGTACGGCAGCATGGTCTTTGTGAAGCCTGGAATCCAGGTTTGGTCCACAACGTCAGAAATAAATAACATAGAAGTAATAATTGTAGAGCTCAGCAACTGAGTATATAAGCCACCACTAATTCAGATCAAGGATGATGAATTTAATAAGGATGAAATAAAATTTATTATTGTAAACTTTAATAGTTACAAAAATATCTTGAGGTATCCCGATGATGACAGAAATGGGGAGGCTATTATAAAGTGGGTGGATTTTAATAACCTGACTATCTTACATGCCAAATTACCAGCTTTTTATTTAACAGTGGAAGGGGGTGTAGGGATATAACCCAGGCTTGATATCTGTATGCAATTATATAATCCAGCAATGTATTAAAATAGTTTGAATGAATCCAATGAATGCAAACCAGCAGTTAATTACTTCTGTAACTGAAGCTAAGAAAAGCTAAGAAAGAAAGCAGGATTAAAACAATAGAGGAACTGGGCATGAGCACCAATAGCCATTCCCTCTAGAGTCCACTCCAACTCACACTACAGATTATGCCAACATAACTGCAGGCCAAATAGCCAGTCAGCTTCTTAAGAATGGCAACCCAGATTAAAGGCCACCAAACCACAAGATTAAGATTAACAGAAATGAGGAGCATAAACTGATTTATTTATTGTTCCCCCTTTATTATGGAAGAACTGAGAGAAGTTATAAGGAAGAGTAGGCCATGGAAAGCTGCTGGTTTGGATGACATCCTTATTGAACAGATAAAATAATTTGGACTGAAAGCTACTAGAAATGTTTAATGAATGCTTGGAACAATGTAAGATTTCTAGTGTCTGGCAAAAGGCTATTGTTGTAGCAATTTTAAAAACAGGTAAAGAGGCCAGTAACCCTAAGAACTGCCATTCAGTTTTTCTCTTGTACCATACTATTTGAAAAATGATATAAAATTACCTCACTGTAGCTGTAAAACCCCTTCTCATACTGCAGCAGGTTGGACTTCACCTTGAAAAAGTTGTGCCACCCAGATTCTGAATTTAACTCAGTATATCGAAGAGGAATTCCAAAAGGGCAATGTAACAGGAACTCATAAATCTCACAGCCAACTATATAATACCACCAATCTTAGAAGACTGAAGCAGAAAGTTTATGATATGAGTAACGATTTTAAACTTACAAATATCAGATCTACTTCAGAACTTCAGGTTTTTGTGGAATTTCAGGGAAGGCAAGGTAGATGGAGAAACCAAAGGAAGGGTAGTGATTGGATTCAATTCTTTTTAATATTTACATGAGTGATCAGCTCCTCTCTGAAGGTAGTAATAACTATATGTATGCCGATGATTGAGCAATGGCTGCAATCCATTTGAGGAGATGGAACAACATTTAACTGAAGCCCTGGTAGAGCTGGATCAATACTAATGTGATAATCAGTTAAGATCAAATCCAGCAAAAACTCAGGGATGTGCCTTCCAATAAGCAGGAAAGGAACATTATTAAAATATTGCTATAGCCATAAATATTTAGAGCCCTAGATGGGGCCCTAACATATAAACAGCATTGTACAAACACTAAACTGAAGGTCAGTGGATGAAATATTCTCAGAAATTAATGAACTCTACCTTGGGTGCCAGATAGCTCTAGTACCCTGGATATTGACCTGGAGTACAAAACCAAAGGTCCTTAAGACAACAGCTTTGATTCATTGTTACTCAGAAAGCGTGTATGCTTGCTTGGTCTTGAATAAATCAGCATACACGCTGGGAAAATAGATATTGCTCTGAATTAAGTTAGCAGAATTATTACTGGGCTCCTTTAAACTACCCCACTAGTAAGATCTAGCACCTAGCTGCTATTGCCATATCTGTTGTTCAGAGAAGAAGAAGCATACAAAACAAGCTTAAATCATCTAAATCTAGGCATTATCCACCCTAAGGCCTAAAACAGGTGTCTGCAACCTGTGGCTCCGGAACCACGTGGGTCTTTCGTACCCCTGCTGTGGCTCCTTGTCCGCTGAACCCACCACTGGCTGGCCCCACCCCTCGCCCTCCCAATCACTCCTCGCCTGGCCTGAGAAGGTAAGGGCGATTACCTAAGGTAACACCAGGAGCCACAAAACTTGGGTAAGCATGGCTGGGGGGGTCACGTGACTGGGTGGGAGTGAGTGATGTCAAGTTGGCCACGCCTATCCAGGTTTTGTGGCTCCCAGTGATTTCTTTTCTGTGGGAAACGGGTCCAAATGGCTCTTTGAGTGTTTAAGGTTGCAGAC
>JANHFM010000489.1:93083-105392 GCA_032468115.1 Grayia smithii | reverse complement strand
TTTGTGGCTCCCAGTAATTTTTTTTTCATTGGGAAACGGCCCAAATGGCTCTTTGAGTGTTTAAGTTTGCCGACCCCCTGCCCTAAGGAGACAGCGTGCCTTGGAAAAACAATTTGCAAAGGCACAAAAGAGGGCTGAGGCCTGTCCAGCAGCTGTTAGGCCTCTAGTCCCTCATCAGATTATCACCACAGCTCAGGTGCATCATTCCTATCCGGCTGGCTGGTCTCCAAATGTTTCAATGGAAGACCTGGATATCCAGGAGATAATCACAACCCAGTCCTCGGAGGACCCAACTCTGGCCCCCAGGCCTTCACATGGTCACAGGTGATCTCGCCCATCAGCCACTTTTACCCCCACCATAGCGGGGCTCTGCCCGGAGGAGGGATCTCAGGACCAACTCACTCAGGCCATGTGCGATATGATTTCTTGTACAATATCTCAGGGCATTGAGGCCGCCCTCACTAAAAGAAGCATGGCTGCTCCCTCTCAGGAGGGCCACCTTACTCAAAGAAGGTGTCAGCCTTAGGGAGCACATAGATGCTGAATACTTAGAGGAGCACTGATGTACTTCTCCTTCCCACCTTAGTGATTCTTATCTCATGGATGAGGAAGAGCTGGATGACTATAACCTGTCTGAGGATGAGAAGTTGATCCCCAACAAACCCTCAGTTAGTCGCCTATTCCGTCATGATCTCTTCAAGACCTTGCTCCACATAGCCAAAAGCATGGCCAATATGGGGGTTCTCATGAGGCAATCTGAGGGATCTGTGGACCCTCAAGACCCTCACAAATTTCTCTTCACTGAACCTGTCACTGAACAGGAGGCAATCCCAGTGCCCAAAATTTTGATGTCATACAATGACAGTGGTCCCAACTTGGTTCCGTGCCTGCTCCCAGCGGCATGGACTGGAAATTGTATACGGTGGAACAGAAACTTGAGGACCTCCTCAGTCTTCCCACTTCCTGCCTCCTCCTTGCCGACTCGGCCAAGGGCCTCAAGGCAGAAGACAAGAGGGTTGAACTATCTGCACGCAAAACACACTTAGTTGCCTCTTGGGCTATATGCTCTAGCACGGCAGTGTCCTTTTTCAGTAGTTCTTCTTTGATATGGTTGCAGCAGCTACAGGCAAGGGTTTCTCCAGAGGATACCTATCTGCACCAGGACATAAACTCATTGCGGCAGCTGAGTTCTCCGTGGATGCAACTCTCACTTCAGCTAAGTTCGCCTCCAGGGCGCTAGCTTCAATATCACTTCCCGCCTTCTGTGGCTCAGACACTGGCAGGTGGACATGAAGACCAAATGGCGGTTAGCTGCAGCTCCCTTCAAGGGCAGCTCCCTCTTTGGGGAAGCCCTGGACCCCCTCTTAATGGAAGGCAGATATAAGAGAAAGGTGCTCCCGTTCACATTCAGAAGGGCAGATTGCAGGTCCAGTTTTTCTTACCGCAGGCCGCCCTTTCGTCCACAGGACCCTGGGTTCCAGAGCTCTACCTATACCAGGTCCTTCCAACAGTCTGCTGACCAACCTCAGGAGAGACCTGCTTTCAGGGACCGCGGACGCAGCTACCAGTCCAGACATCCCTTTCGAGGAGCCGGTTTAGACCTTACCACAGGTCAAAGTGACTCTTTACAGATGCTTCAAGATGCACTCTCTTCACAGCATCCTGGGCGGCATCAGACGGGGATCTCCTGTCATCAATAGACCTAAAAGAGGCCTATCTCCATATTCCCATCAGGCCCTCTCACAGACAGTTCCTGCGCTTTTGCTACACGGGGAACCACTTTCAGTACAGGGCCCTGCCTTTCGGACTTTCCTCAGCCCCTCACACATTCATGAAGATCCTAGAGGTGGTAGCAGTGCACCTGCGCACCATTCCAATCAGAATACAGTGCTACTTAGACGATATTCTCATTCAATCATCCAGCACTCATCAAGCATTTGTGGACCTGCAAGTCACTCTTCAGGTCCTTCAGGAACATGGGTTCACTGTCAACCTGGAGAAGTTCCAGTTAAATCCATCCACCGAATTGGTGTATCTCGGTGCTCGGATCAACACCCTATCCTGTCAGGTGTTCCTTTCCCCAGAACATCTCTCCAACATCCGGGCCACTGTGAGGCAGGTCAGACAGCTCAAACGAGTCCCACTGCTTCTGCTGTCCAAACTCCTGGGCCAAATGATTTCATGCCTGGCAATAGTTCCTTGGGCGGGCCTTCATTCTTGGGAACTCCAATGGCTCCTCTTGCTCAGCCAGAGAGCAGGCCTCAGCAACACCACAGCAGGCATCACCGTTCCCACGGGGGTCCTCAGGTCCCTAATGTGGTGGAATTCTATAGCCCTGGAAAAGGGCTGCTATTTCAAGGAACCCAATCGTCTAGTCCTAACAACGGATGCCAGTCTCCACTGTTGGGGAGCCCACCTGCAGGAGCTGATGGCTCAGGGCCGTTGGTCCTCCCAGGATCTTTTGAAGGACATCAACTGGCTCGAACTAATAGCTGTCCACCTAGCACTACGGCACTTCCAGACCATGCTGGAGAGCCAGCACGTCCTCCTGACAGACAACGTGATAGCCAAAGCACATGTCAACTGTCAGGGTGGCACACGATCCCGGCTCCTCATGAGTGAGGCAAGAAGGCTCAGGCTGTGGGCAGAGCATCACCTATTATCCCTCTGGGCGGAACACATCTCGGGAGTCTCCAACACCCAGGCAGACTTGTTGAGCAGGGAGACCATCAATCCCTCAGAGTGGCAACTGCACCCAGCCCTGTTTCTTCTGTTGACAACCAGGTTTGGCCTCCCCTTGGTGGACCTCTTTGCCAGCCCATCAAACATAGAGCTCTACTGGTTCTACTTGAGGTTCCATGTCCCCTGTTGTCAGTGCCCCCAGGGCTGCTTTATACATTCCCTCTGATACCTCTGATTCCCAGAGTCGTCCACAAGATCCTAGAGGAATGGGCAGAGGTCCTATTGGTGGCCCCTTACTGGCCATGTTGGGCCTGATTTGTGGATGTCTTGAATCTCTCCATCAACCATCCCTGGAGGATTCCATTGGACAGGATCTCCTTTGCCAGGGGGCCATTCTTCATCCAGGCCCCCAATGGCTTCAATTGGCCGTCTGGCACTTGAAAGGGAGATCCTAGCAAGAGACCAATTTTCCAACAAGTCATCACCACCATATTGGCTTCTCGCCGTCCTTAGATGACCTGTATTTACGACGCCACATGGATTTCCTTCCAAAGCTGGTGTAACCGACAGGGCATTTCTCCATCTTCAGCATCCATCCCTTGGGTGCTGGATTTCCTCCAAGAGGGACTCAACAAGGGCCTCACCACTAAAACCCTGCACAGGCAGATAGCTGCCTTGGCAACAATCCTACCCTGTAAAGGGGCAGCTACCCTCTCCCAGCATCCCCGAATCCGCAGTTTTCTAAAAGGGGCTTCCAACCTGCACCCCCCCACTGTCCACAGGTATCCTTTGTGGGATCTGAGCCTCGTTTTACAGGCCCTCACAGCCCCCCACCCCCGTTCGAGCCTCTCTCCTCCTCCAGTCTTAAACTGTTATCCTTCAAGGTCGCCTTTCTTATTGCCATAACCTCCGCTAGGAAAATCTCAAAGCTGGTGGCACACTCCATCAAGGAGGAGCTATGCATCTTTCATTCAGAGTCGTCCTTCGTCTCGACCCTAGCTTCATCCCAAAGATTAATAGTTGCTTCCATCGGGCCCAGGAAGTCATTCTCCCTGACTTTTGTCCCAATCTCAAGTACCCCAGTGAACGGCGGTGGCACTTCTTAGATGTCCGCAGATCTTAATTCCGAAGATCTGAATCACTATTCGTCTCTTTTCAGTCGCGCTCCCTGGGCCTTAAAGTATCACCTTCCATAATTGGCCACTGGCTCAGGGCCTGCATTTCCTTGGCCTATGAGCTTAACTCTAGGCCAAAGCCCAGCCACATTACGGCTCACTCAACAAGGAGTGCAGCCACCTCAGCGGCCTGGGCCACTCAGGCATCTATCCTTGACATCTGCAGAGCTGCCACCTGGACTTCCCCTTTCATTCGTAACTACAAGATTGACAAATTTGCATCAGCGGAGGCGGCTTTCGGCCGCAGAGTGCTTCAGAAGGTCCTTCCAGCTTCTGGACAACATGACTCCCCACCCTAAGAATATTTAGCTTTGGTATATCCCATTGCTTGGATTCTCTAAGCAGCACACAGGAGAAGGAACATTGGACTTACCTGAACGTTCGTTCTCGGTGCACTGCAAGAGAGTCCAACCCCTCCTTATTCTGCAGGCTGGTCCAGGGAGGGTTATGTTTTCTTACAAGTTTCGGCCTACTCAAGATCCAGGACTTTGCTGATAAACTGGAGCACAAGGGGAAGGAGGAGGAGTGTTTAAGCTAATTTACTCAGTCTCTGGCCAATAGGATGAGAGTATTAACCCCGTTTCTTGGACTCTCTCGCAGTGCACCAAGAATGAATGTTCAGGAAAGTCCAACGTCCAATGTTCCTTTCTGCCTAGATTAGTGGCAGGTTATTAGTTTTCAGTTATCAAAAACTGAAAACTTCTTCAACCACGGATTTTGTTGGATTATACTTCCATGGTTAGTGGAAGTTATTCTTATTGTTTTAAGATGTATTCTATTCAGGAATTATTTTTTAAATGAAAAACAAGTAAAATTATAAATAGATAAATCAGTGGAATGTAATTTGCTGTTATGTGGCAATAAGCCATTGTAAAATTGTTTTATTTATTTATTTATTAAATTCTCATCCTTGCTTTATTACTTTACAAATAACTCAGGGCATCAAACATACATAATACTCCTTCCTTCTCCAGTTTTCCCCACAACACCAAGCCTATGAGGTGAATTGGGCTAAAGAGAGTAACCTGTCCCAAGTCACCCAGCCAGCTTTCATTCTTAAGGAGAGACTAGAATCCACAGTCTCTTGGTTTCTAGCCACACTTTAATCATTCCCTGGCAAACTAGACTACTTTTATATTTTTTTGTTTGAGCACAATTTATTAAGAATCAAAGGAGTGCAATGGCTTTTTTCCGGTTTTAAATCAAAGTAAGAAAACATTTTATTGGTGACTACAGATTTAATTCTGGAAAAATTTCTCTTATAATCTAATACAATGGAGAGGTTGTTTCTTTACAAAATGGATGTTATAGTAGATATGATTAGTCACAAAACAACCTTGTGGATTAGAAGATTCTGTCTGTGTGCTTGCATGTGTGTATGTATGTATATGTATATACATACACAACATATGGATTAGAAGACACTATACACACACACACACACACACACACATATATGAAATTGAAAAAATGGGCTTGCTGAATTATAACAATTTTAATGCCCTTTTGACTGCAGCTCAAAGAATCCAGAGGAAGCAGAGCTTGAAGACACACTTAACCAAGTGGTAAGTTTATATATAATTATGTATAATTTTTGGAAATTGATTTACAATGATAATTGTAACATGATTTGCCATGGATAACATGATTTGCCATTAATCCTTGTTTCTATAATTAAAGCATTTATTTATATGTAATAGTTATACATTGTCCATGTTACTCTTAGTTGATAATTATTTCAGGCAGGAACTATGTTTTTACAATCTACTTAAAAATACATAGTTACTTAAAGTATATAGTTATTTTAATGTAAAACAAAATATATAAATATTTTATAAAATATATAAAAATAATTATCTTATTCTGAGATAAATATGAAGTGTGCTGTAAACGTCTTGTTCTAAAAATAAATATTAAAAATTCATGCTTCTTCTAGATGGTGGTCTTCAAATATATTGAAGACAAAGATGTGTTTCAAAAATTCTATGCCAAAATGTTGGCAAAGAGGCTGGTACACCAGAACAGTGCTAGTGATGATGCTGAAGCAAGTATGATCTCCAAATTGAAGGTGTGTTTCTCCTTTATTTGTGTGTCTTTTACTGCTTATATTTGCCAGAGCTTCATATATAATGATACTTATAAAGTATATAAACATGTATGTATTGATTGAAAATATCTAAAGAAATATGGTAACTAAATGAATATTATATTTAAAATGATTTTCTTTTGTTTATTACAGGTAATCCTCGAGACACGACAGTTCACTTAGTGACCATTTGAGGTTACAACATACCCCCCCCTCAAGTACTTAAACACTGCCCAAAAGTTATGAATGTTGCAGCACTACAGCAGTCATTCACCCTTAGGAACGACCACAGAGGCACTGAAACATTTGCCCTGCCTATTACCCCCCTCCCCCCTCTGGGTCTCCCCAGGCACTGGGCCTGGGGAGACTCACCTTTGCGAAGATCTAGCAAGCCTTTGGTTTTTTTTGTCTGCTTCAGGCTTTCAGTGCCTTCGCAGAGAACAGCGGCCTAAAGAAGTGCGAGATCACATAAGATCAATAGCATGAGATCTTGCGCTATTGATCTTGCATGATCTTATACTATTTTAGGCCTCTTTCCTCTGCAGACTGAGGCCTGGATGAAGTCTGCAGCAAAGGGCTTTGCAAACCGAGGGAAAGCTTCAATTCTTCAGGCCTTCCCTTTGTTTGCCGTTTCCTTGCCAAAACCTGCAGGGGTAAGAGATTGCGTCCCTGTAAGCTCTGGTCATCTTCGCAAAAAGCCTTTGCCAGCAAGGACGGAGCCTGGGAGAGGCCGGTCCATCCCTCACGGGCTCTGTTCTTGCTGACAAAGGCTTTTTGCAAAGGCTTGTCAAAGCCTAGAGGGAGATTGCATCCCTGTAGGCTCCAGTCATCTTTGCAAAATGCCTTTGCTTATAAGAACGGAGCCAGGGAGGGATCAGTGCGTCCCTCTGAGGCTTTATTTATGGCAGCAATGGAGTTTTACAAAGATGATCAGAGCCTAGGGAAATGCAAATCTCCCTCTAGGTTCCTATCGTCTTTGCAAAAAGCCCTTGCTAATGAAAACAGAGCTGCACCAAAAATGGAGCCTGGGAGGGACATGGCAGCAGCTCTGTTTTTGGCGGCAAGGGCTTTTTGCAAGGCTTCGGTCATCTTTGCTGCCTCATCCATCCCAGGCTCCGTTTTTGGCAGCATGGGGTTTTTGCAAAGACAATTAGAGCCTAGAGAGACATTCCAATCATCCTTGCAAAAAGCCCTTGCCGCCAAAAACAGCTGCTGCCGCATCCTCTCCTGTGTCATTTTTGGTGCGGCTCTGTTTTTGGAAGCAAGAGTTTTTTGCAAAATGCTTGAGCCTAGAGGGACACAATCACCCTCTAGACTTCAGCAAGACTTTGCTCAAAATGAAACCATGGCAGAGAGGCTGGAGAGGAGACAGCTCATCGAGATCTTCAACAGGTAAGTGGACCCATTCAGACAGGATTGGGGGAGTATCATGAGATATCTCAGTGGGTTGGGGGTGGTCTTGGAGGCCCCCCCCCCATGCTCTCCTCCCCCTGAGATACAGAGATACTGTGCACTTAACCACCTGCACATTTGATTAGCAAATGCATGGGCAAAGGCAGATATTTTTCACATTCATTTAACATGATTCATTCCAAGGAATCCTTGAGTTACAAATGTAATTGTAACTCCATTTTGTAACTCAAGGATTATCTATATAGAATAGTTTTTTCCATGTTTAATCTATCTCCCAATACAAGAAATTGATTCAAAATTGTTCATTATTGTTCATAATAAACATTTATTTTCATGTATTCCTACAGTAGGCTAAATAATTTTTATCTTGATATATTCAGATTTTTAATGCTATGTTTGAAAGCTGGACAGTTTTGCACTTTACAGAAATAGTTATTTGTTCACATGAAATCATGTAATCAAATTATTACACCAGAATTTGAGAATCTAGGTTTTTGCTTTGTTTTGTTTTTTATTCAGAACAGCTGCATATAGAACATGAATATTAATTATTTAAATCAGTTTTGGATTATCATTAGTTCTCAAAAATCTCCTAAACAGAACTTTGTGTTTTCAAAATGTGTGTTAGCCTCTCATACAGAGAATTTAAGAGTGCATATGTTTACATGAAAGAGAGAGTAAATAATCATTTGTTGTTGATAAACATTTTTTGTTTTTAGTGAGCTTTAAATTACCACAAGGTGATTTAAAATAATTGTCTTTATGGAGCTTTGGTTGTAATTTCTCCATAAATCTATTATTTTAAATAATTTTATAATTATAATAACTTAAAGTAGACCATTTTATAAGGAATTGCAAACTACAGGTAGAAAATTTATATACGATAGAAGAAATTAAATGATAAATTTATGTTGACTTTTAGGGTTCAGATCAAGGCTGAAAATTTTCTGCACTCAGATGCTAAAAATAAATTGCTAGGAAATTCAATTTGTTTATTTTGGTCATACTAAAGCTCTAACATTATTATTATTATAGTGGTTACATTGTATTAGAGGACTTATAGATCAGATTTTTCTGTAGTGTGTGCATTACTTTATCTCAAAATGTATAACTTCATAATTGTTCTGTGATTCATTATAGCAAGCTTGTGGCTTTGAGTACACATCCAAACTTCAAAGGATGTTCCAAGATATAGGTGTAAGCAAAGACCTGAATGAGCAGTTCAAAAAACACCTATCCAATTCAGAGCCATTGGATTGTAAGCAAAATTAAAATGTATTTGTTTTCAAACCTGTAAATTAATATACATTTTTATAGATTGGGGAAAGTGAATAGTATATTAATGAAAGAAGTCCTCTTTTTCTATTCCTTACAAATCAACCCAATATTGGACATAAATTATATAAATGGATTTAAGATTCTATCTATCAGTAAGATGCCTTTCAAAAACAAAATAAAAAGGGACCAAAGTGGGCATGGGAAAAGAAAATTTGTTTAAAATGGATCAATCTAAGAAGGGTTTCAGGAGATGGATGATATTGCAAGCAATGAAAAAGATCAAAAACTTACAGCAAAATTTTGCTCTATAAGCAAGACTTTATATTTAGATGATTTGCTTTGAAATATAAGAGATGCCAACTTCAATTTTTAAAAATTGTCTTATCAGTAATTATACTGCTGAGAAAAAGAAAGAAACTTAGGGTGTGGGGAGAGATTAGAATTCAAACATGGACTTTTATGTGCAAGACTGTTCTGGTACCTAGGATAGAATTTTAACTTAGAAGTCTATTAATTCTAAATGGTTTTACTACACCTGGCCTCCAGTTGGGAAATCTCAGATATCTAGCAAATGCCAACAAAAAGGGGTTTCTCCAGTCAGTCTCAGCTCCTAGAACCGTATACACTGTACGCACAATTATTAGACAAGTTGTAATTTTGAGGATTAATTTTATTATTGAACAACTATGCTCTGTCAATCCAAAATGTTAATGAATCTCAAATCCAATTGAGAAAGAAAAAGTGAGGTTTTGGCTTTCTTAGGAGAATATCTATGTGTGCACAATTATTGGGCAACTATTAGTGTGTAGAAGTATTACGCAACTAAATGAAAAATGAAATTTTCCCCATCTTACTCATTTATTTTCATCTATTAAAGAGAGAATAATAAAACTCAACATTTATGAATAAACATTAAAAAAAATCAATTTTCTTGGCAATTGTCCCCAAATTAGTATTTCTGTTACTATTTTCTTCTCTATTTTGTCTGTAGATCTAGAATTTTGTATCAATGCAAGTATCAATGAGGCCTGATTCTACTTATCTTAGTTTATATGATATATAACTGTAGCTGGGAGTTATCACATGGCTGAATTAAACATGGATAAGATCTTACAAAGCTTATATTTAATTAATTATACGATGCATTGGATGTGTAATTGTACAATTAATATTTTTATTAGTTGAATTGATTGGATGATATTTGTAATTTACTTCAATTATTCTTGTGTTTTAAATAATTTCTATGTAATTTTTTCCAATATATTTTATGATACCTTTGAAAACAAAAGACTCCTTATTTTTCTTTAATTTTTACATAACATTTGTACATAGCATTATCTTTTCCTAAACAAATAATTGTTCATTTAATCTGTTTTGTTGGTCAGTGACTGAAATAAAATTACTGACTTAATTGTTCATATTTTTATACTAGTGGACTTCAGCATACAAGTACTAAGTTCTGGATCTTGGCCCTTTCAAATGTCTTGTGCATTTGCTCTCCCATCAGAGGTAAGACCATCTTAGACAAGTGTATATTTTAAGATACAGGGAGACTAATATTCTGGAAGACTGGTGGTAAAGTAGAATCTGGTTGAGGCATTACATCTAGTAATGTCTTTCAAATCTTTTTTAATGTTTTTTTTAATTTGTGACACATACATATGTGCTTTTAGTACAATGAGCACTATATACTGTGTTTCCCTGAAAATAAGACCCTGTCTTATATTTTTTTGAACCCTGAAATAAGTGCTTGGCCTTACTGCCATGCGCTCAAAAGCCCGATTGGGCTTATTATCAGGGGGTGTCTTATTTTGGGTGAAACAGGGTAGTCCCATCTCATCACATAATGGTCTGTAAGTTGTACAATGTAAGATGGATTTATTTGAAGGATGGATTTATTGATTTTGTCAATAGATGTCAGCATAACATTTTATACTCTTTTTTTCTTTTTCCTTTTTGAGAGAGGGGAGAGATCCTTTTTTGTTAAAAAGGAATGAGTATTTTGAGTTTTATTCGCTTCAAAGTTTCCATGAGTTTATAGTTGCAACAGTTCTTCCATTGCAATTCTAAAATTACATTTTACTATTGTAAACCAATGTATATGAAGCCCAAGACTTTGGATCAGATAAGACCTGAGAGCAAGTGCAGAAACACTCCTGAGAGCTATCAATTTCTGGATTTTTTTCCAGTCAGTATATTTTAGATCATTATGCAGCTTATTGTTGCTGGTCTTTAATGGCAGATTAGTCTATAATAAGATAGCAGTCTCTTTGATGTAATCATACCTGATTATCCAATTAGGGCTTACCCAACTCTTTCTACTTGTACCCTTTCTCACCTACGAATCTTTCACAGCAAACCAGTGATGCTGACTACTTTTTGTATATGTTCTTTATTGGATGTTGAGTCAAAGAGATAGTTTGGACATTCTCCAGGTGTACTTTCCACTCTGTCTAAGCTGATTGTGTGGTTTCAAGCATAGTCCTATAAAGCAATATATTAATCAGTTCTAAAAGCTATAGAATCAACATCTCCTAATACAATATACCTATATACATGATTGAGCAATATGCTGAAGATCTCCCTCACAGAATAGGCCAGCAGGTTATGGGTTCAAAAATAGGCCTTCTTTACAGTTATTCTAACCTTATGGAATAGCTTGTCTCCCTCTCTATTAAAAGTTTCTGGAAAGTGGTCAAGATGGTGATCTGCTAAGCTTTAGGAAATAAGGAACAAGGTGAGGTACAGCTTTTTCTGCTGATTTTAGTTGCTGATTGTAAACCTTATTTATGGAATTTGTACTTTTTATATTGGATTATACATTCAATAAATACTAGAGCTCCCATGATAATCGTGGAGTTGCTGCATAATTAAGGCCTTCATTCAATATTGCTAGGCTTTTTGAGAATGAAACACTCACTTTCATGTTAAATTTAATATTTTTCATGTACTTTGCTGATGACAGTCTGTTTTATGTCATCTATGTCAAGTAGTATTATGGCACACTGGACTCTGATAGACTCAGTAATGAATTGTATGATTGTCAATGAATGAAAGAAAAAAACTGTCGAAGTGCTGGTTTTTGTTTAAGAATTACAGTAAATTTATAATCTAGTGTAGACAGCATGCTTTCTCCTTAATAGAGTACATACCCAACTGAGTGTTCTCATAGCCAGTTCATGTAGATTAACTGGCACCAAAATCTTTTGACAAACCTTGCTAAATGACAACAATAATTGGCTCCAATTATTCACTCCATTTCTCTACTGTGCTTAAGTGAAAATGTAAATATGATACGGTTTGGTTTGATTTAATTTGATTTGAAATGCAGCTGGAGCGCAGTTATCAGAGATTTACTGCTTTCTATGCAAGTCGTCACAGTGGCAGAAAATTAACATGGTTGTATCAGCTATCCAAAGGCGAACTAGTTACCAATTGCTTCAAAAATCGATATACACTACAGGTAAAGTTCACTATAGTTTGGTTTAAAAGCTATTCAAGTAGAATGTTAAGAAATTTGTTCTTTTCTGATACTACCCTGTTTCCCTGAAAATAAGACATCCCCTGATAATAAGCCCAATCGGGCTTTTGAGCGCATGCACTAAAATAAGACTCCCTCCCAAAATCAGCCCTCCCCGAAAATATTTAAACGCAAAGCTGGAAATCAGGTAAGAC
>JANHFM010000489.1:64858-79562 GCA_032468115.1 Grayia smithii | reverse complement strand
ATTTGACATTCATTAAAAAACACAATAGCAATAGCACTTAGACTTATATTCTGCTTCACAGTGCTTTACAGCCCTCTTTAAGTGGTTTACAGAATCAGCATATTGCCCCCAACAATCTGGGTCCTCATTTTACTGACTTGAGCCTGGTGAGACCCAAACTCACCAAACAGCTGGCAGCCAGTGATCAGCATAAGTAGCCTGCAGTACTGCATTTTAACCACTGTGCCACTGTGGCTCTAGGAGTGCCACCTTTCCTAGGTGTCTGCATGTTTTTTTTGGAGAGGAGGGTTGTGGGACTCCATATTTTCATCTAGGGGGAGAAATTGTTTACTTAGTTTTAACGGGACTGCTTCTGGTTGGGTTAGATTGAGCAATAGGGGTTTGCTAGATGTATACTGCTTTGACTATTTATTTTCTTCTATGTGTGACATACCTCCATTTGTCTTCCTCCAAGGGTTTATCAGCAGGGCTAAAATCCTTTGGGAGTTATTTGTTCATTATTTGGTTTGATTTGGGTGTAGCTTTCTTGCGTAGGTTGGAGTTTGGCTAGAGTTGCCTCTAGAACCCTTACTTTGTCCTCTGGTAGTTAACAGAGTTTACATTTAATACATGTATAATTTGGGTGTTCTTTGGGCATAAGCATATACATGGAATATTTATTGCATACCACAGTAATAGCAGTCACCTGTTCCATGAGTTTGTTTCTTTTTGCTGGTTCTTTTAAGGGTAAAAAAATTGTTTCTTTCCTTTTTTTAATCCTTTTTTCTGCCTTTTGTGCTTGTTTTTCTACCTTGTTATTTATTTAACTTAGTTTTATTTATCCTTTTCTTCCCTATAGTTTTTATAGTTTTTGAGCTCCAATTCCTCCCTACCTTATTAAAGATTTGCCTTATTTATTTGATTGATCTGGTTCTTCCTTGATTTCTAATGCTCCACTCTTATCCTTATTATTTGCCTTTTTATTTATATTTGATTTTCTGTCCTGTATTTATTTTTATTCTCTACTGGGGTCTTCCCACCCTGCCTATTGGGATCTCAGGCTTAAATTGTTTCCTTCACTTTTGTCGTTCACTGTTCTGGCCTCTTGTTATTTCTCTGCCAGCTCCATTGTGTCTTTTGGTACTTGGCTCTTTTTGCCCTCGTCTCTGTTCTGGTTAGCTCTCTCAGCCTGCTGTGCAGCTTACCAGTTGGCTCAGCTCTGCTGACTTGTCTGCTCCATTCAGCCCACCACTCAGCTCCACCGTTGCTTTTCCCATTGCTCTCTGCACTGCTCTCAGGCTCTAGCTTGCTGCACTGCCCCTTGCTGCTGGCTCTATCCCTGCTGCACTACTGCTGCTGCTTTTTGTTCTGCAACCACATGGCTCTCATTTGCTGGTCTGTTGCACCAGTATGCTGCTTCCACCAGCAAACAGGACTGCCTGGTGGACTGCCACAGCAAGCTTGCCTCTCCTTTCTTCTCCTCCCCCCTGCTCTGCTCTCTCACCATCTCACCTCTTTGTTCTCTGCTGATTGGTTTTGCTGCCCGCAGTTGGTTTACCTCTCCTCTCACCTCACTTCAATGGGCCTCCAGGTGCAGTTGGGCTTCTTTCTCTCCTAATTTCTCCAATCTTCCTCTCCTTTTCCTTTCTCCAGTCTTTTTTCTTTTCCTATGAGGTATCTTTCCCTCTCCACCTCTCCTCCTACTGTTTTATCTTAGTTTAATAGCAATTTTTCTCCCTGCAAAGTAACAATGCTTCCTCCATTGCAGCCATCTTGGAATCATTTTTGCTAAAAAAACAAAAACAAAAAAAAGTAGAATGCTTGAGTATAGCAAAAAGATAAGAGATATATACTTCTCCATGCACATATATTATTTTTCCCCTCTCACTTAAAAGAGAGACAAACAAACTCAAGTAGGTTTTAGTTTGTGCTGGACAATTCAAAAATGAGCAATGCTAACTGCAATAGTGGCAGCTTTAAAAGTGAATTCAAGAATTCAAATATTATTGAATATTATTTAAATAATCCTTCCAATCCAATCCAATCTGTAAGTATTAATCTGCTCCTTTTTTAGTATAAATGAGAAACCGCACATAAACAAAGCATCCTAAATGGAGATTATGAAGACTTTGGAAAAGAATTCACAATAAACCAATTGATTAAATTATGTATGTATTAATGTATTAAGTTGAAATTTAAAGAAAAGAATATTTTGGAAATGATAGTGGTTCTGGTTGAAAGTCATTCCATTAGGATGTCTTCAAACCTGGGCATGTCCTCTGTAAAATATTTACTTTCTGATTAGTTCAATCCTTCAGTCAGAAAATTAAGACTACATTTTGGTGAGAAAGATTCATACTTCTGGGTAGGGAAACTATTTTTTTTTATCTCTAGCACCAAGACTCTTTGTTGCAACTGGAAGAGAAAGGAATTTCATATGTAAAAAGAAAAACGATGAGAAGTAGGCGATTAAGAAATGAACCACCTACCTGTATTTTTCAAAGTATAAAATGCATCGGAGTATAAAACGCACCTTAATTTTTGGGGAGGAAAATAAGAAAAAAACTGATTGGGGGTAGATCTGCCTCCCAGAATATGCCCAATCAGCTGTTCCCAGAGGTGAATTTTAGCAGCAGGTTCCTTGGTTATGAGCTCTGTGCCTTGCTTTTTTTTCTTCTTTTAAACTTCTGAAATTCTGTTTCAGAAAAAAACCCTTTTTTCTGCTTTTGAAAGCTTCTGAAACAGATCTTCAGAAAAAAAGCCTCTGAAGCTTTTTTTGCTGAAGCTTTGTTTGGAGGCTTTTTTGCTGAAGCTTCTTTCTGAGACTTTTTTCTGAAGCTTCTTCCGTAGACTTTTTTGAAGACTTTTTTTCTGAAGCTTCTTTGCTGAAGCTTCTGAAGCTTCTTTTGGAGGCTTTTTTTCAGCCTCTGAAATCTCTTTTTTCAGCCTGTGAAATCTCAATTTGAGAGGCTGGGCTCTGCATTCAGAGTATAAGACGCACCCTGATTTTCACCCTCTTTTTGGGGGGAAAAAGGTGTGTCTTATATTTCAAAAAATATGGTATATACAAATTATGCAAGACGGCACAGACTACCATGTGAAATTCATGTTAGTTCACAAAAAATCAGTACGTGACGAAATCTACAGAAAAACAACTAACTTATAAAGGAAAAGAAATCATAATACTTAAACAATTACTGAAAAAAATTTGTGATCGACGTAGGAATTATCAATTCCTCTCTTCCAAACTAATTAAACATAGAATAATGTTCCGCTGGTTAATACCAGAAGGTATGCTGATAACCTGGGAAGATAAAAAAGTAAGAGTGGATACTGTAGAAAAAGCCCAGGACTTTTATGAACAAAGTTTAGGGGAAGAATTGGACAGTAAAGAGGAATTAGAAACAAAGAGTCAAGAGCAATAGACAGAATTAGCTCAATAATCAAGAGAACAGTTAGATACGGAAAGTCAGGACAGAGAAGGGAACAAGGCAGCAAAGGGAACTAAAACCAAAAAAAGAAACAAGAAGGACAAATAAGTAATTAAATGGAGGAAGAGGTGAACTTAATATCAATTAACATAAATGGATTGAATGCACTAATTTTAAAAAGACAAATTACCAAACTTCAAAAACTGAATATGGAAATAGTATGCTTACAAGAAGTGCACATCCCAAAAGGAAAAAGTGGGTTTTTGGAATTATTTCTAGCATTGGCAGAATCTAAGAAAAGAGGGATAATAGTTTATATAACTAACTATAGGTTAAAACCCAAACAAATTTATGCAGATAATGAGGGAAGGACACTAATGATTGAGGCTTCAATAAAATAAAAAACAATATTAATTGTAGTTATTTATGCACTTAATACAAATCAGACAGAGTACTATAGTAAGTTACATAAACAATTAATAGAATAAGAGGTGGATAATTTGTGCATATTAGGGGACTTCAATGCGGTGGTAGACCCCAAAAAAGATTATAAAACCGGAAAAAAGAAAAATCACGAAAGGAAAATAGTACCAACTGCATTTTTTGAATAGGCCCAGGAATTTAAATTAAAAGATACATGGAGATAAATTAATCTCCCCAAAAAAGCAATATACTTTTTTTTCTAACCCCCAAAATTCATGGTCTAGGATAGACATGGTATGCATGGACCCAGAAACAGAAAAAGACATTTCAGAAATAGAAATCACAAATAATACTTGGGCAGATCACAACCCATTAATAATTAGTTAGAAGGAAGAAGCCAGGAGGAAAGAAAGATGGATCATGAATCAAAGGGTGATCAAAGAAAAGAATTACAATCAACATGTAGAAAAAGAATTTGGCCTTTTCTTAAAAGAAAATTGGAATGAACAAATCACCATTCAAAATGTATGGGATACAATGAAAACCTATGTAAGAAGCCTATCAATAGCATATATAATAAGGAAAAACAGAATTAAAAAGAAACATCTTACAAAACTTCAAGAAAAACTGGGAGAATTAGAAAGAAAGAACCCCAAAATCAAGAAACCAAAGTCGAAAAAGAATTAATTAAACACAAATTACAATTAATAGCTCAAGAAGCACGGACACATGCTGGGATGGCGTGGGCCAGGCTGAAGTGATGCAGCCTACCTCTTACAGTTTACAGCAGCAGTCCATGAGAAAATTTTGGTGGTCCGCAGAAAAATTATTTGCATTTTTATATTGCACTAAATCAAGAGTCCTCAAACTACGGCCCATGGGCCAGATATGTGCAATAAACATTTGTGTTGCTGCAGAGAGTCTCCCTCTTCAGGATCCTGTGCAGGTTGGATGGGGGGAAATTCTGAGTTGGGATCTGCTTCGGCCTCCTGATGCAGGCCTTTGGGTGAAGGTTGGAGGGAAGTGTCACTGGTGACAAAAAGCTGAAGGGCTGTGTTCCAGTGGGACTGCATCATGGCCTGGAATTGGCTGACCATCTCAGTCTGAAGAGCCTCCAGGCACTGGTACCTGGCCTTGCACTCCCACAGGTCTTCCCTCTGCTTGGAAAGCCTATGCCAAGAAGTGAAGTGCTTCTGCTGAGACTCCTTCTTGGTTAGATACAATTTGAACTAAGCCAGCTGTTTTGCCAACTCTTTCTCGTGGTGGCTGCTTAGCTTCAACAATTGCTTCCTGTTGGAGCCCTAAGGAATCTGGGCGGGTAGGGGAGGAGGGGCTGAAGTGAGTAGAGGCTGGTGAGGCGCCCCTTGACATGAATAACATCAAGTTGGCCATGCCCACCCAGTCACATGATCACCTAGCCACATCCACCCAGCCAATCATTAGGCAGATCATATTAGTGGTCCGTGAACTCTCAGATACTTCATTCTCCTTGGGCATTTCTCCTTGGGCATTTCTCCTTGGGCGATTCTCCCCTGACTTATCTCCTCAGCTGGCACGCCTCCTGGGGAATAGGCCACCATCAACTGTGCATGAGGCTATCTGATACCCTCATTTCTCAGTACATTTTATCAAAACTCCTAGAGCAATTCAACTGATATGTTTCTCTTTGTTAAGACAATAACTCTTTCTTGGGATAGTAACAATATCTGGGAAGGGAAATAGGTGGGAGAGGAAATAATGAAGGCTTGCTAATTATGAATATTTACACTTACATCATCTATTACCATCTATTTTCCCTTCCTTTCTTGAAAAGTACAGATATGAGTGCATTCTTTTGTCTGCAGGAATCCTTCACATTATTTTCTGGAAAATTCCTCCATTGTACACTGAATAAATAACTGCAGTGGACCTTGAATATTGGTTTTGTTTTGTTTTTTTTTGTTTTTTGGGGGCGGGGTCTGTGTCTAATTCCATAGAAACTGGTATCAGACAGAACTGGAGTTCACAATTTCCAGGTATGAACAGGGACAACAAAGGGTGAGTGCTTTAAGACTAATGCCATATGCCTTTCCACTGCTACATAAGTGCATTGTTTAGGTATGTAATGCAATGGACTGTGTATAAAGTCAATTTTGTCTAGGGAGGTTTACTTAATGTATGGGATCCCTTCCATTCCAATTATCAGTTGTCCTGGTCCTGTTGCAAGCTCAACTGAGCAACAAGAAGAGATGTCCAGAAAGCAAGGAAGAATTTGGCTTTGGAAGAATGAGTATGACCTTTCTGTGTCAAGTAGAGACTGACCCCGAGGCAGTGTTCAAGCTTCCTTTTTTCCTATTTTCTTAATGAATGACGTCATCTAAGATACTAGGGCAGGCAGGAAAATGTATAAGGGTGCTTAGACAGACCTGTGATTGATGAAAGAATATTTCCCAAACAGATAAAATTGATGTGGCCCAGGACTGGGAATGGGCCTCGTGCCCTCAGTCGTGTCTCCAGTTTGTGAAAGAAATGAAGTATATAAAATTGAAATAGATCTTTAAATGCTGTTCCTCCCCAGTTGGAAGAGAAACAGCCTGAGACATTAATCTAAGACTACAATAATTGACGCAGGAAATGAAAAGGGAAGGAATACCCTCCGACTATAGACATGGTCAGAGATTATACAGATATATATATAATCTGAACAGAAATATATAAAATCTCTGGGAGAAAGGCAAGTGGGAAATTGCAATCCCAAGGTATCTTGCAGGAGACTCCTCAGTGTCCTGGTTTATGAAACATCAAAGTCGATTGGATGTGGTTAATTATATGGAGCAATGGAAATAATAAAACTCAGTGATCATATTGTACATTGGAAAATTGTCAAGTATCCTGGACGCCTTTCATCAGAGGAGACGTGGTTGCAGTGGGACTCCTTTTGACATAAGGCTTCTGGGGGTAGTATGAGCTCAAACTGAAAGGTTTTTAAAAATTACACCCTTCAACCCTTTCCTTGTTCTATTAGCCCCATCCTACTTTCACAGAGAGGAGGGTGACCTGGCTCCACTGTTTTGGCCTTCAGGAAGAAGCCAAAAGACAGTGGAGTGAAAATATAGGACTTGCAATCATGCAGGGTGCTTCAACCTCTAAAGCACCGAGAAGGGCCTGTTGAAGAGCTTTGTTCAGCTCTGACTAAACAGACAAAGTATTCAAGGACTGTATGAGCATGTGAAAGAGGGGAGCCTCAGAAGTTTGCCACTTTGTAAAAAATATCAACTGTAATGTAATGACAAAAACAACAATAACATGAAAAGCTAGATCAACACAAAGCAAGTTGTCAGGGTTCCAAGGAACACCCCCAATGAAATAAAACTCCAAGGCTTGAGGTTCCTCAAAGTTCCAATTTATTAGAGATGTCATGTTGGCACATCTGTGAAAACCTGAATCTGAAAGTTTCCAGGTTTTCTCCACCCAGCTAGCAGTTCACAGCACTGCTCCACACCCACAAGTTCATCACATAACCCAATCAACACTTCATAATCAACTGGTCTTCATTCTTCAGCAGATGCAAGCAAGTGTCCTTGAATACAGAATGTTGTTATGACTAATTTTCTACCGTTCCAACCAAACCTCCCAATTTCCCAGGCTAAAATATGTGACAGTTAGGAATTGTCTTCCAAAACTGACACAAGTGACACTACCATAGAAGCAGCTGGGCTGCTGTCTTTCAAAATCATCTGATACAGTTATTTACACAAAAAAACTGGCAGGTATTTTTGGATAATTATGATAAATAATATCATATTTATCATATTTCTGGAGAAAAATGCTCAGAAGCGACCCCATCCACAAAGTTCTCAGACTATATAGAAGATAGTGGGAGATTTGTATTTTCAGACTTGCAAGACTGATGTCACCACCACTGATGCCAGGTAAACCAGACAGGAAATACAACTAGATAAGCTAATCTTTCTTTATTGTAAAGCTACATTAACAAATCTGAAAGCATCTTCCAATCCCTCCTCATCTCCCAAAATCATTCCCACTTAGCATTACAGAAAAAGAAGAAAGATTCTGGTATGATTGTAAGGAGGAGGAGACCAGCCAGCCAAAACATTAACCTAAGTGGAAATAATTTAATTTAATATGAGCAGAATCAAAATTATAAAGTAAGTATAGTTAATATTATTTTCTAGGTAGATCACAAATTTCTCCTCACATTAGAAATTACAATTTTTGAAAGCACTTGGAATCCATACTCAAGTTTTTTGGAGATTGCATGTAATTCTGAGCCACAAATTGTGCAGTTCTGAGTAAAAGTGTATATACACTGCATATTATTTTGGTATTTAGCAAACTACTAGTCACACTGAACTTTTATACATATATCTATTTTCCTTCAGTTCAAAGTATTAAAAAAAAAGTTAAGAAAATAAAATAATCTTACCAGATGTTGATAACAGTGTGGCCCACAAGGCTTATTATCTATTGCAGTTTCTGTATTTTTCCGTTTGTAAGTATTAGGAGTCGCATGGAATGCTGCGGAGAATTTTGAAAGAAGTAAATAAATCTGGTAAGTTTATCTAAGAGTATTTTTGTAGTATTAAGCCTTCATTTATTCTTTCTCTCAGCAACAAACTTAAAGTAATAAATCACCATTACTCATGATAAAGATATTTAGCAATATTGAAATAATACAATGAGATGATTGCAAATTTCAAGTACCTCCTGAACGGAATACTGGAATGAGTCCAGTACAACTTTACTGAATGTAATTGTATGATAATTCTGTTTAATAGTTGTACTATCCTGACCTATCTTTGCACAGATAATCCTTATACCTTATCAGAGAATAGAATTAGATGTCTACCTTTTTTTTAAAAACAATTATTAACTGATAAATCCATTGAAATAGTTTGGAGGTGATATTAAGATTTCAACATCAAAAATATTGTCTTTCCAGGCTGCCGTTTTGGAATAGTGGTATATGTTTTCAGACTTTTTCAATCCTTTCTGGAAGGCAAATTTTTAAAAAAATATTGCTGGAGAACTAATCTTTCAACTTCTTCTAAAATCTTGTATCTTGTAACTTGGAAATACAGTGTCATGCACATGACACTCAATTCTATGTTTCTTTTTACTCTAGTTCCAAGTTGCTAAAGTATTTGGCAACTGTGATAATAGGACACACCTAATCAACTGCACAATGTTGATTCAGAAGAACTATACTAAAACATAATGTGTAGTTGATTGGTGTAAGTCAAATTTGTTTTTGTTTAAACTTCCTTAACCTGGTATTCTTTTAGATGCATAATCTTTGATTCCTCATTGCACATTATTTTGCTGGCTTTTTTACCTACAAACAGCACACAAAAATAAAGCATTCTTAAATCATAGTCTTATCAAATAATTTTTAACTAGCACATTGAAACATGATTTCATATTAACTTTCCAGGTAAGTATTACATATTGAATTAAATTGGTACCACATGCCAAAATGTCTTGCCCCAAAACCAAAGAATGGAAATTGATTTCAGCAAAAGGACTAAATGATCATGCACATTTCACGTATAGAAAAATGAGATAATTGAAACATTACACTGATTATAATAGTCATTCTACTTGCCACACAGATCAAAGAACAAAGAGTATGGAAGTTTAAAAACCCTACCTTATTTAGACTCTCTAGTGCATGTAACAGGAGTAAACCAGCCAGAATGGAATATTTCAATTATTTTTCCTGATAATAAAAATATTTAAAATTGCTTTTCACTTACGATGTAAAAAACAATCATATTTGAAACACCGCCTACAAAAAAGAGTATGAAAAGAGTGTAGACTCTGCTCCCTCTGAACAGATTTGGCATTTGGTCCATCTATGTTTGGTGTACATTCAGGAGGAAGAGCTCCCGGAAGCTGCTGTTCAGTAAGTTCTTTGTATCTACAGAAAAAGTAAATACTGCTATTATTTTATGTGATTTTAAAATGGATTTTACAGTACTTTCAAGAAATGCAGAGCCTACCATCTCAATTGAGTAAGCACACTACATTCGGCAAGAAGCCATATTTTAAACAAGGAAAACTAGATAAAATCAACAGCTTTTTGTAGTACATTGCAAAAGTAAACCTTCATCAATTAGTAATGTTATACAAAGAAGGAAGATGTTATCTTATAATATGTCAGTATTGGACAATAACATTTCCTATTAATAACAATACAGAGAACATTTATTATGTATTCCTTAGACTTACAGCCCACCAAGTGCTAAAATGAGCTTCCATGGGTATTTCCATTTTATATCAACAGCAATCTCATACATTAGGTTAAAAGAGAGTGGCTTCTTTTTAAATCACCCAGTGAGTTTGATAACTAAGATTATACTTAAAGTCTTAAATCTAACTGGTTCTTGATTTTACAAAGAGACAGAGACCCAAAAACATTTTCAAAATGTAACCATTTTCACCAAGTCAAATAGTATACTCTTCAAACATTTGATCAATATTAACAGGCTCAGACAATTTGGAATACCAATCTAAGTCTACAAATCGCTACCTCAGAATTAGAGAGTTCTATCTGACATTTTCATTGAAAATGATTTAAGAGGGTGACAAGGTTCTATCTACCATGACTTAATTTTTTAACAACTTATTTTGTAAAATTTCTAAATAGATTTGCCACAAATAGCAAAATTACAAGGTTCTGTCTACACTATTGCACAAAATCTGAGAACTACAGGGTTCCATTTGCAGCAGCCAATTATCATGCTTGGCTGCTCCCATGTGACGGAGCAAGGATGGAGCCTGCATCAACTAATGTTGCCTCTGTTTCTGGACACATGAATACTGAAATAATGTCTCTTTTCCACAATATGCCTCTTTTTCACAATATGGAGGCAAGTTCAGATTTATATGAACCGAGTGAATTCAAGTATGTTCCAGAAACTGAAGATGACCAATTTGATATGGAACTTTTAATTGAAAACGAGTGAGTATTCTGTGTTTTAAGTCTACACCATTCACTATTGCAATGCAGGCCCGGAACCCTGCATTTTGATCCTAGTAATAATTGTGGCTATGAGTCTGTTGGAAGTTATGATCCACTCTTCTCTTAGAAAAATAAAAATAAATTAAAAATACATATATGTATATAAAAAGGGCAGGAAAATTCCCCTAAAAGAAAATAGAAGTAGAAACTCAGGCAGAGATTCAGCCCCACCTTTGTCAATGGGCCATTAAGAAGCTGAAACCACACTGTTTTCCATGACAAAAGGAGGACAAAATTACAGAGGCCTGCAACATTCAAACAGGTATGGGAGAATGTTAAACACATGGAAAAGGAGATATTCACTAAAAACATAGTAATAGCAAACTGATTAATTATAGGGAACGAACAACTACAAAGGACTAGGAAAATCAGGGGTTGAACTATAAAACAATTTGCCAGATATCCTTCCAACAGATCTATCGAACTATCTAATCTATTCAATATAGCAACCCTAGAAATCGTTCAGAAGGCCAAGTCTTTTATTCTACTTTTTCTTCACATTTCTATTCATTGCAGAAAAAGAAGAAAATGTTTGTGTGTGTATGTGTGTGTGTGTGTGTGTGTATGCAGAGAGAAAGAGAGAGAGACTTGTAATCCTACTTTCAAAAGTATGTACAGTAATTCAAGCAATACTAATTATATTTTCATTAATCTCTGTGGCTAGTTTGTGCCCTAATAATTTAGACTTTTTATGGACTAATCTGGTGTTTTACATGTTCAATAAACTGTACGTACAATACAAGCAAGGTTTATTAAAATCAAATTATATCTATGCCAAATTAGGATGCTCAGAAGCAGGAGTCTGTAAGGAATTGAGATAAATTTTGTTTTTCTTTTCTTTTTGGAAGTAAGCCTTGATGAGCTCAGAAAACTTGTGAGCACAAAAGACAAAAGACTTTATTCTAATCAATAATGACATGTAGTTGGGAATGAAAGGAAAATCAAGTATCTAATCAGCATAAATTAAAAGATATTTTTTTTAAAAAAAAATACACTTTATATATTTATAGTAATACAGGTATTCAAACTAATCATTATCAAATTCATGAAGATAGATCTTAATTCAGGATAAATTCTAAGCCTTAATTACAGATTATTAGGCTGCTTTGTCAACTCACAATTAAATCAGGATGCATTCCTAATCATACAGAACAAAAGTGCACCTAATTAGAAAACAACTCACATATTTTCACAAGTGCTCAATGAGTTGAAAACTATTTTACCTTACTTGAGTCCTTTTTATTACCTTGGAAGGACAAAATGATTTGTATTGGATCCCTATAAGTTTCCCCTGTATTTAATTATAAATTCAATATGTCCATTTTGTCTTGTTTCTGCATTAAGAAAAGAACTTGAAAATTCACATTACTGTTTGCATGTCAGATTTTTTCCAACACACACAGTTTGGGAGCAATATCTAAATGCATACAACTTTTTTTTTTCATGCGCCTTTCTTTATTATACAAATTTCAGAATACAAATTCTTAACCAAAAATTGCAAATGCATACTACCAAAGAAATCTGATCCACATATTAATCTATGCAATGCAACTTGAGGTGAATTTTAAAGTGGAATCTAATTGACATTCTCTTACTTATTTGTCATGATCCGGCTTGAGGAAAATATGATATTTCAATATTTTCATTAACAGACATTGATCAGAATGACTTAACCAGTCCAGTTCTCCAATTTCAGTGGGCAGGAAAATTATTTTTCTCCTCCTTGGGGAAAAAAAAAGTAATAATGGCTATGGAAGGGACCTTGGAGGTCTTTTAGTCCAAACCCCTGCTCAGACAGGAAACCCTATACTATTTCAGACAAGTGGTTGTCCAATCTCTTCTTCAAAGTCTCCAGTGTTAGAACACCCACAACCTCTGAAGGCAAATTGTTCCACTGTAGTAACTTAATTCTAGCTTGGATCTCTCCTTGATTAGTATCCATTGATTCCAGTGGTGGGTTGCTCCCGGTTTGGCCCGGTTCGCGTGAGCCGGTAGTGATGACGATGTGACATCAGCGAACTGGTTCTCCACAGCTGGGAGCTGGGTCCACTTGCCTGCCCATACTTACCTTTCTTTTCTTTTTTTTTTAGCTGTTTAGCCCAGCTGAGGTGTGGCAATGAACTAAAAAGTGCCCATCAGCTGGCCTAAACTGCTCTGCGCATGTGCAGAGCATTTTTTGAGCTGTTTTCCCAAAACATATTAAGTGCGCATGCATGGAGCGCCTGATTGGCACACATGCGAGTGAAGCACGCATGTGTGCGTAGATCTCACTCAAAGCACGTGCATGAAGAGAACCAGTGGTAAAGGTAAGTAGAATCCACCCCTGATTGATTCCTAGCCTGCCTTCAGGTGCTTTGGAGAATAGGTTGAGCCCCTCTTCTCTGTGGCAGCCCCCGAGATATTGGAACACTGCTATCATGTTGCCCTTAGTCTTTTCATTAAACTAGAAATACCCAGTTGCAGCAACTGTTCTTTCTATCTTCTAGCCTCCAGTCTCCCAGTCATCCTCATTGCTCTTCTCTGTACTCTTTCTGAAGACTTAAAGCAATCTAAATCCACATAAATCTAAAATGTAACCTTCTGAGAGTATTTAGAAGGGACTCTAGAGCTTTCTTGGTTGCTCTCTTTTATTTTTGGACCATAATCAAAAGATATCTGTGAACAATAGTTGGAGAGAATGAGAGCAAAATTGCTAAAACCTGCCCTGTTTATATTTATAGGTGACGTGGAAGATTCAGCTGAGATAGAATGGCAAGCCAGGAATGGTTGGCAGGAATGGTTAAACAGTAACCAAAAAGTCTTAGAGTCTTAGAGCAGGGGTGTCAAACTGGAGGCCTGTGGGCTGAGTGCGTCACATGCTGGCCACGTCCCCTCCTGTTTTAGTGAAGGAGAAAAAAAGTCCTGATACGTCACATGATGCCACCATGACAATGCAAGTTTGACACCCCTGTCTTAGAGGGACTACAGAAAGCTTCTGGACCCAACTGTAAGACAGGAAGATCTATAAACTCCTTGGCAACTAGGATTTCAGAGTCAACTTTTTTCTAGTATTAAAAGAAAACTCATGTGTCCTATTTTGCAAGCTATCATTTCCCTATGCAGAGCTTTCAAAAGGCAACAACTGGATATTGGGTTGAAAAATAAAGGAATATGACCAAAGGCGTTAATGTTATTCCTTGTAGACACAGCAGACAGAATAAAGGCAGTTAGTGTTCCGTGCAATGCAAGAGGCGTAGTGTCACTGTAATGTAGATTTAAAGCGGATCAGCTTCTGTAAGGCTGTAAACCAAGATGATGCAATGAGAATGAGTCAGCAGGGTTACTGCCACTTTAAGAAGCTGTCTATATAAAGGAGACCATTAGAGAGCGTGTCTCTGTCTTGCCTTGCGTATCACTCTCTCTCTCCTTATGTATCTGAATTGTAGTTCTCCATGTAGAGTTGAAGATTGATTGATTGCTTGCCTGCCTGGTATGTGCCTACCACATGTATGTTTGTATATAGAAGTCTTGTACAGGTATATAAACCACTGTTTGTAAGACAAACCTCTGTCCTGTATTTTGCTCCTGGGTTGTCTCAAAATAGTAGTCATGCTGTAAACACTCTGACACATAGCTTTTCTGTTTTATTCTAGTACTTATTTGTTGATAACAAGGATCTTGAAAATAAATTAGTCCCTTTTTTATTTTAAATACTTCTTTCCTATTTTCTCTTCTTTGATGACATGCCTCCTGTTTTTGGCCATGGTAAGACATGAGATCTAGAATAGAACAGAACAGAACAGAATTCTTTATTGGCCAAGTGTGATTGGACACACAAGGAATTTGTCTTGGTGCATACTCTCTCGGT
>JANHFM010000489.1:32346-50249 GCA_032468115.1 Grayia smithii | reverse complement strand
ATTCTTCTCCCCCAGCCGCTTGTCCTGGGCTGTCGCTCTCGTCCTGGACGTCCGCGGTTTTGTGGGGGCTGCTTCTTTGATTTTCCGCTTGTTGTTGGGTAAGTAGTTTTTCCATGTTTGCTAATGCCGGCTTTAATCATCCTAGTTGCTCTTCTCTGCACATTTTCCAAAGCCTCAACATCTTTTTTGTAATGTGACCAAAACTGAATGCTATATCCTTTTTAAAGGGAAGTTGTCCAGACTATTTAAAATGTGTTATGGCAAATCCAATGTTCTGTTTTCCTACTGTGGCTGAAGAGGTATCTATAAATATAATGTAACAGAGCTGTCTCCAGAAGGTTAGGTAGTACTTATTGAGCATAATCTATTTGTTTAATATAAGTTGTTGTTAGTTGCAAAGAGTTTACTTAAGATAAGTGCTCAAAGAAAATTTCTAAAGGAATACTGGTAAGTAAGACAGTCCTTGTTTCAAGAGTCTTCTACTGAAGTAAGCTTCTGACAAGGTCCAAAATTTAAATTATGATACGTCAAATCAGGAGTGTAGTACCTATCCAAGCTAACTTGATTTATTAAAGGCATATCTTTCATGACTATATTCATTTTATCAGATGCATGTAGGATGTAACTCTTGTGATACCTCATGCAAATAAGAGACTAAGGAGCAAGTTGCTCAACAGCATTAATGGATAACATAGGTGAAGTAGCTGCAGCTGTACTAGAAGTAATATCAGTAAATCAAACAACGTAACATTTTCTAGCAATGCAAGGTTTGATACACCTGGAAATTATCATAAGGTACTCTTGTAATGAAAAAGATTCTGCTGTAGTATAAGACAAAAGGATAGTTTAACCAGCATTGGTCCTTGATCCTCTTCAGCATCCAGCTTATACTATTGTTTTTTGAGATGGGTGGTTGAAGACAAAAATGGTAGGCATTACTCTTCCATACAATTGGACTGAAATAAAATAAGGAACACCCAAAGAAATCACAACAAAGTTCCACAGATATTACAGGAAAACCTCTTATTTGGACTGTGTCAGTTCTCCAATATTGCTAATATTCCAAAAGGAATATTAGCAAATTTCTAGCTGTTTGCTAGAAATACAACAAAATATGCACAAATAGCCTTTTTAAAATTCTGCAAATGAAATTTTCAAACTGTAACTTCAGTTTTATTATTCATAAAGTGGGAGATATATGAATAGTACCATCTATAATTTAAAAAATAGTAACAATAGATTACTATTTTAATGTGATATCCAAATGCTCCCTTTTATACAGATGCTGATAAAAAAGCAGACAATAATTCAAGTTATCTGAATAGTTTATCCTTCCTTTTCCACAATGGTAGTTTTTCTTTTGAAATGATACAGAGATGCAAGGTTACAATTAAGAATAAAAACTTAACCTGGAGATCATGTATTGTAATAGTTAAGAAAGGTAATCATATGGGCACCTCCCTTAACAACTGTCATGACTTTAAATTCTGGACTCAATTGTAATCAAATGTTGAGGACTATCTGTACTGATATAATAATATTCATCCTTTCCAAAGAACTGAATGTCTCTTAGATGCTTTTTTCAAACATCATTCTGCACACTTGTGCTTAATAATATAACCTTATAAATTACTGTTCATACAATAAACAAATTTTAGTGTACAAGTTAGGTATTTTGCATGTAAGAATCTATCAGCTTTCATAAGTAGAAAAAGAGTATCGTATTTTTCGGATTATAAGATGCTCTGAAGTATAAGACACACGTAGCTTTGGGGGAGGAAAACAAGAAAAAAAAATCTGCCTCTGCCTCCCAGCAATTTGCCTTCTTGCAGCAAACAGCAAACAACGTGGTCAGCTTCAGCACAGCCTAATTTAGCATAAGCAGCTGATTGGTGGTTGGATTTGTCTCCCAGAATAGCTCCTATCCGCTGTTCCATGTTGCAGGGATCAGTGCCACCCATCGGCACCAGCACCACCCATTGCCGCTGTCACCTATCTCCCATTTTCGACCCATTCCAGGTAGCGGGACTGTCACCTATCCCTGCTGCCTAGAACGGGTTGAAAACGGGGTGCACGGAGGCTGAAAATGGGGCGCACAGAGGCATTGATAGGTGACAGCGGCTATGGGCAGGGAAAATGAAATGCTTTAATGGGAAAAATAATCAAGTGATTTTTCAGGAAAACGTTCTGTATAACAAATGAAAAATTAGTTTACTCCAATGTCAGCTTCACTTACATATTTTATAGGAAATGGTGGTAAATGAAGGCTCTACAGTTTTTAAGCTAGATAGAAAACCTATCCTCTTTTCAGTGTTTTATCAAATGAACTAGAATTAAAATTATGTACATCTTAAGGGTAAGTTTTCTGTAGTTAGTAATTATGTTCCTGTCTGTGATGATCTTTCCATTACTTGAAAGTGCAATCACATCTCCACTTAAGCCCCTTCCTTCCGCCTCGACCTGAAGACGTGGCTTTTTTACTAAGCTGGCTATGGCTGACCATTTTAAATTATCTTTTAAAACTTTTAAATTATATATTTTAACTCTCACTATTGCCTTGTTTTAAATTTGTGTAATGTCTTATTGTTTGTTTATGGATATATGTTTTTTGTATTTGCATGTTTTTATTGTAAGCCGCCCTGAGTCCTTCGGGAGAAGGGCAGGATATAAATTAGTTTAAAATAATAAATAAATAAATAAAATATACATTTCCAATTCCTTTTAAATATTTTAACAAGCATACAAGGGTAAAATGAAAATATATCTCCACCTCCTTAGATATTTAGGATAAGAATATTTTAATAAATAAATGAAAGAAGAAAATAATTTTCAAGATGAGTTACATCTGCACATGACCACCATTTATTATGCACTCCTGTCAGCAATGAACCAGCTTTTTAAAATTGCCACAAAAGAACTTAATACTCTGTCTCTTCAGCCAGATCCTTTGAACTTCTTCATTAAAATTAAACAGCTGCCCATAAAATAATTCTTCAGCTTTGAAAAAAGGTGAAAGATGCATACTGTCAAGTCTGGAATGTATGACAAAAGGTTAGACTCTGAAATCCAACTTTACAATAGTTTCTGTTCAAACAACAGCAATGTCTCTTTAACTGTCTACTGATTGTCCCTTAATTAGTTCATCAATCTTTCTCTTATTACATGATGTTGCTATCATAGGTCAACCACTTTATTCTTGAACACACAAATTAACTCTTCCTGGTTCACTACCTTAATCTTTTTTGGCCCAACAATGTACAGTACTCACTTCAAAACCAGCATCACCATATACCACCTGTTTTGGTGGTAAAATTCACCTTTGAATTTTAATTGCAAGGTCTTATTTACAGTAAAAAATTCAATTAATGTGCATTGTTTAAAGCATGCTTATGAGTATTCACTTTGTGCTTTTATTTCACAAACTATAGCAACACAAACTTTTCATCGCAACTTTTTAACTCCTAATGTAACTTGTTTATTTTTCTTATCTGAAAGATCTGAAAGATTCACAAGTTCATTAGAGATAATTCATTTAGACTGGAGGATCTGATTATTAAGATAAATTATTCAGTGATTTTTATTTCACAATGGCTTAGTCCAGGGGTGAAGGGGCGATTATGGCCCCTTCATGAACTGGGGACTTCATCTTCGAGCATACGTGTACCAGCATGGCTGTCTCAGGATTTCTGGGAGTTGAAGTCCACAGGTTGTAAAAAGGCCACAGTTGCCCACCCCTGGCTTAGCCCAACTGTCTGCTTTTAGTATCTTTAAATAAGTAGCATAATATTAAGAGAGTTTACAGAAACATGTAGCATGTAGAGATTTGACTGCCTATGAAAATCTTACAATACATAATTTGGAGTAACTCCTGGGCCTTAAAAGTTGTTGAAGTATGACTCAGAACCTGTAGTCAAATTAAACAAATGATTTAAATCGATCCAGGATTTAAATGGAGTAATAAATATTCAATAATTGGAATTTTAAAGAAATAATTTATGCCAAATTTAATACTTAAAAGAAAATTTGCATGTTTCATCATTGAAATGCTACCAGGTTGAGAAAGGAAATAGTTCATTATCTAAAAATTATTGGAAAAATTGTTAGAACTGCAATGAACTGGTTGAATCATCCTTTTATATTTGGTGGGAATGTTTAAATCTCAATAATTTTGGAAAATAATTCATACTAAAATGAATAAAATCTTAAAAGTTAAATTCCCATTCAACTAATATTTTTACTATACTTTACAAAATCATTTATTCCAAAAAGGATGCCAAAATAACACTGTATATATATACTATATGTATATACTAACTGTTGCAAGAATATTATATGCCTTTTTTTGGAATAGGTATTTGTTCTCTTTCATGGAAGAATGATTAATTAAATTTCAGTATGAGGGTATATACTGATGTATAGAAGAATTTTGCTTCTCAAAAATAAATCTGACAGAGAATTTAATAAAAACTGGAAACCACTCCTGATGTCAACATAATTCAATACACAATCTGTACTACAGGAAATCCTCAATTAATGACCATTTTTTTAGCAACCATTCAAAGTTACATCATCTCCATGGTCATATGATAATAACTGAAACACTTCGGAACTGGTTCACAATAACAATGTTTAAATATTTCAATTATTGCAATTGTCCCAAAGGAGTTTTTTCAAAAGGCAACTGGACATTCTTGGTTTTTCGCCTTGAAATCATTTTGCTTCTCCTCCAAGAAGCTTTTTCAGTTTTGACTGAATGATGGGGAATAGAAGGATTTATATTCTTTGCAGTCATCTGGTAGTTAGCTCTTTGAGGGTTGGTCATTAGCTCTCTGAGTTATTGAGGCCACTTGGGGGTTTATCTCTATACTCAAGACTCATCTGAATCAGACTGCAAATGGGTGTGGAAACGTCTTGGGACTGTTAAAAGAACTGTATTGTAAACAGGAGATAGGTAGTGCCATATCCCTCCCTCTCTGTTAAAGAGAGGGCTGTTCAATTTTGACCCCTCCCAATGGTTTTCTTTGTCCAGAATGTGAACTTTGCTATCTTACTAACTTTTGTCTTTCAGATGCAGATGGACTGCTGAATCCTGTCCTGATGGGTTTGAATCATATATTTGTGAAGTGGTTGTTTTGTTTTCCCAATGTATTGCACTGCACGTCTCACTGCAGTGCATATACCATGTTGCTCAGTCTATGTCTGGGTGTTTTATCCTTGAGGTGGAGAAGCTTCTGCCTTGATCAAACAAATCAAGGAAGCCCTCAGAACCTGTGGCTATGCCAACTAGACCTTCATCAAATCCAGAAAAAGATACAACAGAAGCTCCTCCATAACAGAAAAAGAAGAGAACAAACAGAGCAATGTCATTTCATACCATGCAGGAATATCTAAAAATCTTAGGAGGATTTTCAACTTAACAAACATACCGTATTTTTCGCACTATAAGATACATTGGAACATAAGATGCACATTAGTTTTAGAGGAGGAAAACAAAACAAAACAAAGGTCTGCCTCTGCTTCCCAGCATCTATCCAATATCCATCTGGCTAGCGTCCTTGCAGCAAACAGAAAACAGCCTTGTCAGTTTCAGCATGTTATCACAGCCCCAGCACACGGCTCATCAGGGCTCTGCTCTGTTACACCCACCATTCAACTGAGCTGAGCTGCTGCCACCATCAGGGAACGCTGGAACCTTTGCTGCCAAGCAGCTGATCAGCGATTGGATTGGCTTTCCGGAAAGAGTCTATGGATCAGCCTATCACCGCAGTTTGCCGCTGCGGTATCCTATCATTTGGTAGTAGCAATTGGTGGCACCGACTGGTGATCCTCACGGCCTAGAACAGCTGATCAGCGGTATTCCAGGAGGCTGATCCAACCGCCAACCAGTTGCTTGGCAGTGAAGGCTCCAAGTTCCTTGGCGGCAGCAATGACAGACAGCAGCAAAAGCCAGCGCCGTACCAACCCTCCTTATAAGACACACAGATATTTCCACCCACTTTTTTGGAGAGAAAAAAGTGTGTCTTATAGTGAAAAAAATATGGTACGAGCACACTTTAAACCTAAGAATACATAAAAGCAGAAGCTTCTTCTCCCCAAGAATAAAATGCTCAGCTATAAATCATTCCATTCTTCAAGATTCAGTTGGAGCTTCTTGAATGAACAAAATGTTTTCAAGGAAAAAATGAAGTCCATTTGACTTTTGGAACAATCACAATGGTTGCATGGTTCCACAGTCACAGGATCAGTATTTGCAACCTTCACTCCTGGCTTCCATGAAACAAAATTAGTAAGGAAGCTGGCAGATCATAAATGGCAATCATATGATGCTGTGCTTACTGACTCAGAAAATTCATTTAATGATAGCAACCAAAATTGCTGCAACTGCCATTTTAAGTTGCCATGGTCACATGACACTACATTTTATGACAATGTCAGAGATCCCAATTACCATAATCAAGCAAATATTACCTATGTATTAAAAGTTGGGTTTCTGTCTAGATAAAACTCAAAAATAATTTCCTAGGATTTCTTGGATATTTTCATCGTCTGATGAAAAAACACTAATGAATAGAGTTCAATTTTCAAAATTTTACTCATTTAATTGTCATGTCATGTAATAATCTACTCAAGAAATGACCTGAGATAAAGTTAATCTGGAAAAACCTATTTTTGATAAATTCATGCCAACTTCATATCATTACAACTTTGTCCTACAAATATCTTACATTTTTGTAATATATGGTAAGAATTTAGACAGGAATAACATTTTTTTAGTTCATTAGAATTGCTGTATTTTCTAAGTATAAGATTCATTTTTGACTACATTCCACAATAGTTTTCCTTAAAGAACTTCAGAATTACATGGGTTATATTCAGAGGTTATTTTCCCGATAATCCTGCAATTTCTATTTCCTTGACTATACTTTCAGTATTACAATACAATACAATACAATTCTTTATTGGCCAAGTGTGATTGGACACACAAGGAATTTGTATTAGTGATTATCTGGTCAAGGATGATTGAACATATGTCATACCTCCAGTCATCAGTAGCAGTATTAGTGCTCTTTCTTTCTGGCTAATTATCTACATCCAAAATATTTAACCACCCTAAAATGTGACTCAAGATAAGACCCCATTATTACATTTCCATTTTCTTGTATTGCACATAAGCACTTATCTGAAGATTTTCCTTCAGAACTACCTCTAATCCCATGGGATACAGTTTAAAGCCCTTCTCATGAAGCTCACCACAGTTGAAGGCAGTTTACTTTTAACATGTAAAGACATCTCATACCTGAAGTCTATGATCCAGATAATTAAGGTCATGGTCCGAAAAAGTAAGTATCATCATCACCACCATATCCACAGTCATTCACTTGTAATATAATTATCTCTGTTCCAGTGTTCTTCCACAAACTGGGAAGCTGGGTGATAAACTATTCATAACTTTTCTTCCTAGATCTTCTTTGCAGTATTCTTGTGTCCATGTAGTTAATAGTTACCAGTGGATAACAGTTGAAAATATTTTGTTGCATATCTGCCCCCCCCTTTTGCTTCACAGTGGGTACAATCATTCTGTATTTATTGTGATTCCTCATAATAGTCACTCTATCCTTAGGAAGCTGTATTCCCAATAGCCTTCAATGATACATTGTCCTTGTTGCCTATACTGCACTGCTGTTTAAAAACTCAAATCTTCTCATCTCTGAAGAGAACAGGAGGAGCAGGAAGATACTTGGGAAAGGGAGACAAGGATCCGGGCTGATAATTTCAAAGCTAAACAGTGGAAGAGAGTAGGGATGGAAGAAATACTTAGATTGACTAGGCAGGATGTAGACACAGATAGAGATAAAGATTTAAGAGAAGAATATGGGAGGCAAGTTAAAAAAAGAACAAGAATTAAAGTATTGATGCAGTTAAGAGATGATGGATAGAAGGCGGATAGGAAAAAGAACACAAATCTTTTTTTCTTTTTCTTTCCCTTTTTTATAATGGTGGCAGGAGGAGAAATTAGAAGAGATAGGAATGTGTTCAATAAGAGATTGAGGGATTACTTATATGTACCTTTACATGATGAAACAAAATAATAAAATGAGAAAATTAGAGATTGAATGATGGAATAACTAAGTAAATAAATAACATTGTGATTGGTAAATGGTGAGCAATTAAATAACAAAAAGAACATATTTTAATATAAACGTATGTATTAATATTAGAATTATATAGATTGGATGAAAGGAAAGAATATGAATAAAGTTATTTTGTATGTTTAAATAATATCGTGACTGGCATTAGAAGAGTATATTGAAACATTGAATAATGAAACAATGATAGTATTTTAATATAAATAGATTCAAAGAGTGAAATATGGGAAATATGAAGAATTAATATAAGAATTAAAAATGAGAAAATGAGAGATGAAATAATGGTACTGTTGAGTTTGTTTAAATATTATGATTTGAGTGAAATAATAGTGAAATAATAAATAATAAAATGAAAGAATATATTTTAATATAAACAGGTGTATTAATAGTGGAATCATATAGATTGGAAGAATGTTATGAATAGAATTAATTTGCATGTTTAAATAATACTGTGATTGATATTAGAATTGTATATTTAAATATTGAACAATGGAATAATGAGGGATAGTATTGTAATACAAAGGGAACATCTTTTAATATAATAGTCACGTGAATAAAAGTTAGAATAAAGGCAGAAATAAGAGAAAGGGGGAATATTAGTATACCCATTTTTATAAAATAACACAAGTGCAAGGATAAGAGGGAGGTTTAGAAACTGAATGGAGAGTATTATGTTTAAACAATATGAAATAATTAAAGATTGTAATTTGATATAAATGTGTATTACTACTAGAAATATATAAGCTGGAGGAATGCAATAACTATGATCAATAATACTATTTTATCTGTATTGTAATGTATGGCACCTAGGTGTCACACTGTTCATGCACTGAAATGTACCGTATATGTAATATAAAATTAAAAACTTGATTAAAAAAACTTATCTCGTCTGCAAAGATCCTTCAAGCGTTTCTAGTTTTCATAAAGTCTTCTGTCACTTGCTTCATATACATTGGACTTGCCTCTTTGATTCTCTTACTTACATAGACGTGTTTCTCTTGTTAATTAGGGTAATTGCTTCTTTATCTAATAAACCCCTGCTATTTAGTATAGTTATTTGCTGCTCCTGTCTTTTGACTTTTTATCAGATATCCCTACTAACTTTCAAATTTATGCCTGGTTGTTTGCAAAACCCCAAAATATGCCATATATGTTGCAGCTACAGCTTTTGTCTTCACTATTGTTTAAGGCATCTTCTCAAGTTACCGTAATCAAGTGTTTGCTGTTGAGCACTGTTGATAAGACCTCCATTAAAGCTCCAAGAGAAGGCAATTTTTTCTTACTATATCTGAATCTGACAATGTAAGTCAGGTGATCTATAATTTGTTTAGACAACTTACTGAAGCATCAATTCATTGATAAAACATTGCTAGAAAATGATTGCTAGGAATAGAGACATTACATGACCATATAATACACAGAAAACACTTTAAGTTATGAAACGATTAACATGCTTTCTGTGCTTTTCAAATCTATTTGTAAAGCAAACATACAATTTTCTTGTAATTTATTTAGAATTTTTTTCCCAAATTGTTTGCATGATAATGAAAGCATCGTCCCTACATTCAGTTACATACATATGACAAATCCTTAATTTTGTTCTTTCAGGGCAATTAGTGTTAGCTCAGAAATACAGATATACTAGGCAAAAACCAGAAAACTGAAAAGGGAATATGCCTAAATTTAATTTATACCAACACTATTCATTACACTCATCTTTCTAACTTCCAAATCATCTTTGCTTCCATTTCTTCCATACAATTATAGTCTTTTGTGCTTTACTGTTTAAATTTATACTTTCATATACAGCTACAAAACTCCAAGTAACACTAATGCACACTTTCTGATATGTATCTTATTTTTTTTCCATTAAATCTATCCTTCACTTCCACAATCATCAATCCAACTCCAAAATACCAGAACACTTTCATTTAGATTTATGACATTCTTCCTTTTTCTCTTAGTTTTATATACTCACATCCATTCTTCTTTCATTTAATTCATTAATTTATTCTATTTTGCCTTTACTTTCTGGTATTCCATGTAAACGTCTACAGAATAGGCAACTAAGTTACCAACCTTAGTCATATCCTTTTCATATACAATCTTCATTGGGTGTGATTTCAGTGAGCCTTACCTTAGTTTGGCCAGTTTACCAGAAGCACCACTCATTTTTACCCCACTTTGCTCATTCTAGTTTAAGCAAGCTTGATTCTCTAATGAAGCAACTTTCTCGAAAGCCAACATATTGTTATTCATACCCCATTACCTAAATAAGTACAGCAGGCATGTATGTCAGGAATTTTCAGGTTTTTCATGCCATAGAACTTGCTGGTTAAAAAGAAAGTCTCAGAACCTCTGATCAAATGGCACTGCTTAGTGATAGAAAGTTGGCAATAAAAATTTAATATAATTTATGCTGATTTATGTATTAAAATTATCAAAACTGCATAAAAATGCATGCATCAGTTATTCCATTTATTCCAAGCATACAAATTTAACTATTTCGATGAACAAAAATTAAAACTTAAATTTCACAATTATTGGGGTAATTAATGTTCTAGCCAAATAAATCAATATTCAGTGACTTTTTCCCTCAGAAAAATTATTACAGACACCTGTGGCTGCATTCCAGAGAATTTTTTTTTTAAGTTTATTTTTCCAAAACCTTATCAAAACCCCTTTTTTGCATTATGATGTGATCTGCTTTGGTCATTTACTTCTTCTTTACTGTTCCCTCCCTTTGTAAATATCTCTGGTATTCACTTCAGTGAACCTACCCTTATCACTGCAACTGCTGGATATTAAATTTAAGCAGATAATAAATTGTTTTTAAAATCCATACTACTCTATTGTGTCAATGACAATATTTGTCACTCAGGAAGTCTAAATTAATATTTTCTTCTATTTCCATTGCTGATAAATGAAAACAAACATATATTTAAAAAAAAGTATAGTAGATTTGAAAACCAAAGCTATTTAACTCATTTTATTTCAATCTATTGGGGTGCTCATGGACTTTAATGAACTACAACTTCAGCAACTTTAAGCACAATGCCAAGTACTGGTAGTGTAGCTCAGCAATCTTTACAGATTGCTGGTTCTCTGCTTGGTTTTGGTATTTCATTTTTTGACAAAGTATCTTTTATGCTTGTCAAGTGTGCTTATAATGTAGTGAGATAAAACTGTGAAAGTAAAAAAAAAAGCAAAGCATAAATTTGAAAATTCCTGATGTATGTGACTAAGCCTTATTATGTATTAATAATGTTCAAAATTCTTAAGGAAGTATCTTATTTAATTCTGATTATACTGTATCAGTAAATACTGACAATTCATGTCTGTACAAAAACAGTAATATGGACCAATTAGTACATTAAAACACGTATTTATTTGATTATAGCCATCCCACTCCAAATGACAGTACTTACTCATGCTAATGTGAAGGGATACTACAGTAAAGAGCTGGTATTTTATTATAAAGTTATGTTTACATTTTCAAATAATCTGTTTATGAAATACACAAAGCCCAAAAAGTCTGTCATTATTTTCCTCACTGTAACAAATACAAGGCAATAAACAATTGTCTGAAAAAGAAAGTACACCCACTTGAGTTCTATGGTTTTATGTATTAGGACCGTGATGGCGAACTTATGGCACAAGTACCCGAAGTGGCATATGGAGCCATGTCACCTGGCATGTGCGGCGTCACCCGTTCCTCTTCTGGGTTTCTGGTGCGCATGCATGCGCGATGATCAGCTGGCCTTTCTGCATGTGGCAAAGAACTGTTATTCCATTTTCCTGCTTGAACATGCACACTGGCCAGGTGATTGTCGTGCATGCATGCACGCCAGAAACCAGGAAGACAAGCTGGGTAGTGCACATACATGTGCCGGAAACCACACATACATTTTTGGGCACACGAATGCGCCCTGGGCAACTCCTTTTCTGCGTTGCAACCCTGATGAGTGCATGCTTTCCCTTTTCAGCACTCAGTGCCGAAAAGGTTCGCCATCACTGTATTAGGACATAATAAAAATCATCTGATCCTTAGCTGTTCTTAAAAGTAGATAAATACAACCTCAGTTGAACAACAATGCATTATATATTGCATCATGTCATTTATTTTACAAAAAGAAAACCAAAATAAAAAGGCCAGTTGTATAAAACTAAATACACCTTATGATTCTATAGTTTGTAGAAACACCTTAGCAGCAGTAACTTGAAGTAATAATTTTCTGCATGACTTTATTAGTCTTTCACATTGTTGAGGAATTTTGACCCACTTTTTATAACATTGCTTTAGTTCATTGAGATTTGAGGATATTTGTTTATGTTCTCTTGAGGTACCACCACATTTCAATCAGGTTGAGGTCTGGACTTTGAATGGGCCATTATAACACTTGACTCCATTCTTTTTCAACCATTCTGTTATGGATTTGCTGGTGTGCTTGGGATCATTGTTCTGTTGCAAGACCCAATATCAGCCAAGCTTTAGCTGACAGATGACCTCACATTTGACTCTAGAATACTTTAATATACAGAGTTCACAGTCCATTCAATGACTGCAAGATGTCCAGGACTTCTGGCTGCAAAACAAGCCCAAATCATCACTCCTCCACCACTGTGCTTGACACTTGGCATAGTTGTACTGATAAGTTGTTTAGTTTTTGTCAAACATGGCACTGTGCATTATTGCCAAATATCTTCACCACTTCTGTCCAAATGACAGTATTCTAGAAGCCTTGTGATTTGTTCACATCAACTTTGCAAACCTAAGCCATATTGCCATGTTCTTTTAGAGAGAAAAGGCTTTCTCCTGGCAACCTTGCTAAATAAACCATACTTGTTCAGTCTTTTTCTATTTGTATTATCATGAAACTTAACATTTAAGAAAATAACTGAGGCTTGTAGTCCGAGATGTAACTTTTAGATTTTTTGCAATTTCTCTTAGTCTTGCAATTTCTCTTAGTCTTGCGCAGTCTGACCTAACATGAATTTGGGGTATCCACTCCTGGGGAAGATTGACAACTATCTTGAACATTTTCCATTTATGAATAATCTTCCTCACTGTAGAATACTGGACTTTAAATTGTTTGGAAATGTCCTTAAAACCCTTTCAGATTGATGGGCAGCAACAATTGCTGATCTCAAATCACTGCTCATGTCTTTACTCTTTGGCATTGTGTTAACCTCAAAGCCAGAGACCAGCAAACACCTAAAACTTTGGCTTTTATAGAGGTAGTTACATTTGCTGATGATCAATGGATGAATGGCACTTGATTACAATACCTGGCTATTATATACCCTCTTCATACTGATGGAAGCAATAAAAGTGTACTTAGATTTTCATAAATGGCTTTTCCATTTTGGCTTTCTTTTTGTAAAATAAATGATGACATGATGTAATATGTCAAGTGTTGCTGTTCATCTGAGACTGCATTTACCTACCTTTAAGGACCAGATGATTTTCATTATGTTCTACATAAAACCATATAACTCAGAGGGTGTACTTTCTTTTTCACATCACTGTAGACAAGACCTTTTTCAATATAATTATTGCAGAAGGCATTTACCTACACAATATCGCTTTTAGTCAAGTAAATATAACTTTTAAGTTCTTGCTCATTTTATTCATAATATTTAATGATTTCAAATTTTAATCTTTTTACAGCCACAAAATACTACAAAAAAATAACAATTTTCTTTCTTAAAGTAAACTTTTGTAGGTTATATGCTATAGTGAACTATATAGCAGTATCAATTTCATATAGTGAGCAGAGCTACTAGTGATCATATAAATCAACTGGAAGTTTTTAGATCAATTAAAAAAATCTGCTAACTTAGTGAACAGTTCAATTCAAAATAAACAATTTTATAAATATGCAAATATTTACAAAACTTTAAGTGGCACTTCTTAAATGAGGCTCTGTTTCAGTACAGTATAGAATGTTACTTCCAAAACAGTACATACTGAGACATGTCCAGGGATTATCTGAAATAAAAAATATTTCCATTGATAAAATATTCTTAGCAAAAATCCATTATGGATTAAAATTGTTCAGGATAATCACTGTTTGCCATATTGTAATCTGCTTACAAAATTTGAGTATTTTAATATTACAGTTTAAATACTGATATTTAAATCAGAAATGAACTGAAGAAAGGTCAGCATTTTATTGGTTTTTTACCAATACTGCTCTAGGATAGACTTACTCATCCCTATACAGAAGTCAATCTCTTCCACTCAAAACACATTTATTTCCAAATATGCAGAATCACCACTGGTATTTTTACATTTTGGAAATTACAATACTGAAACTTCTTCATTGGGAACTCATCTTCCATTCCATACCCACCTTATTCAGAATAACATAATAAGATTCAGAATACTTAAAGCTCTTCTCTATTCTCTCCAAACCCTCCTTTGGAAGTAATTTTCCTTTATTACCATTAAGTGAGAATTATGTTTCAATTAAAGTATTTTGAATTCCCAGTAATTTACAAAGAGATCTTCCTTTCAAACAATTACTGCAGCCCAAAATAGAATGGTGTGAAAAAAACTATTGTTGGATTTGAGTAGAGGAGGACAGGAATACATTCTTATCTCTAAAAATATAATCAGCTCTGTTCCTTCCTCCTGGAGATGAGCTTCTGACTGTTCATCCATCTACCTGTTCAGTAACATTATTTTATCTACAGATCTTGAAATACTTAGGTGGCTCAGAAAGCACCAGTGTGAACAAAGAATAATTTTCATTCAGCACCTGTTCTCATCACATCCCAAGAGTTTGCACCTCTTGAAAGCATTCTTATAAAAAGCTGGTGCCTTAATTCCCATTAAAGGAAACTGGACAGGAGGTTCAAACTGATCCTCTCACAATTTTTAAAATTCTTTTAAAATAACTTGTCATACTGAATGCCCATTGCCTACATAATCACATACTATTCATGACACCCAGCATTTAGAAATGTTTAGTTATGTGCTAGGTGCTGATCGAAGAAGTAAAATTACAATTTCTCAATTCCGAGACAATCTCTGCTTCTCCGAAAACACCGTCCCTTTCTCATACATCCACTTCCACCCCGTTATCTAATCTCCCATACGCCCTTCAGTCATCACCCCACCCCCCCATTTATCTTCATTTCTCCGCAGACTTGCTGTACCTTCACAGCCTCGTTTACCCTACTAGTACCCCTTCTAATTCAAGCCCTACTGTATTTAACTAGGAGGGGCTTTCAGAGACACCTCTCCCAGGCTGCCCTTCGTAGCAAGCCCCACCCCTCGCCCTATAGACAACCCCCACCTTAACTTGCGTGAGTCCCATCCCCCGCCCCCAAGCACGACAAAGAGCCCCTGGGCGGGTGTGTCTTTCCCGTCCTCTGCCCGTCGCCCGTCTGCTCGCTAGCCCATTCCCTGGTAGTAGCACCTACTGCCGCCGGTGGCTTCCCGCCCACCGCGCTGCCTTTCACTTTCTGTCCGAGCGTCGGGTTCACTTCACTGATCTTCCCCGTCTTCTTGTCCCCAGCTTCGGACAACAGAGCGCCAAACCCCGCGGCGGCCCAATGGCCACCGCTCTCATTGGAGAAAACCTGCCGTCGTCGGGATTGGATATCTCTCCCCCTCTCCGCCCAGCAGGGCCAGGCAGCTACCAATCGGCGGCAGAAGGAGGTAGAGTCAGCGGCAATTGAGGGGTGGAGAATTCGTTTCTCCCCCCCCCCTCCTCCCCACGTGCGGGGCGGGAAAGGAGAGGGAAGTTCTTTGTTCTCGCGCTGGCTGGCTAGAAGAGATGGGGAGCTTTCTCCTTCTCTTTTCAAAAACTTAATATCCCCCCCACCCTCTTTACCGGCAAGCTCTGTTCCCGTATACTTTGCGGAAAGAGGTGGCTGAAGCGTGAAAAGTGCGATCGGAGAAAGAAAATTCAAGCCCCGTCTAAACAGAAGGAATAAGTGTCCTAGCGGAGCAATCGGCCAAATCGGGTCTTTAAGTCAGGCTACCGTTAACGGTCTCAATAGCTGGAACGCTTTTCTTTTCTTCTCTTTTTTTTTTGCACGCGCGCGCAAGTCTCAGTGAGCGCGCCTGCTGTGGAACACAAATGAGCGCCTTGAGATCGGGCTCGGTGCCCAGCTCCCGCCGTCTCCTGTTGCAGTCACCGCCTACTCGGAGAGTTGCTGTTTGCTCCAATAACGAAACGGATGTAGGCAAAGCGTTGTGGAGGAGCGAATTTGCCCAAAATATTTCCCTGATTTCGAACAGAATTATATTGCATCAGTGGATATTCAATACACACATTAAATCAAGAAATACCTTAATAGGTGGATGGTGCTTTTGTTTTTAAATTCGACTGCAAATCATGTTACATAATAACGTAGACAAAATTGGCAATTATCTTGAACTTAGAATCATATATTTCCCGCCTTAGAAACTTAGGCTGCAACTGCTATAAAGCCATGTATCGTGTGAGCCGCATTTTTTCATAAAAATAAAGTTGCATTGTGGTGCATTCATTAACCCCTCTGCCTCCCATGCCTTGGAGAATTGTACTTAAGAGTATGTAATTTGGGCTGATCGGCACTAGTATATTTTGAATACAACAGGTAGTACTCAATTTACAACCACAACTGAGCCCAAAATTTTTGTTGATAAGTGAAACATTAAGTGAATTTTGCCCAATTTTATGACTTTTTGTGCTACAGTTAAGTGAATCACTGCTGTTGTTAAGTTAGTAAAAGAGTTATTAATATAAATCTGGCTTCCCCATTGACTTTGCTTGTCAAAAGGTTGCAAAAGGTGATCTCATGACCCCAGGCTACTGCAACCATTCAAATTTTAATCACCTGACTGGGAATGATGCAATGGTCGTAAGTGTGAAAAATGTTCATAAGTCACTTTTTTCAGTGCTATTTTAACTAAACAGTCACTAAATAAACTTGTAAGTCAAAGACTACCTGTATTTTTATTCAGAAGAAAGTCTTACTGGCTTTTTTTGCAGGACATAAATTTTCAGTTAACCATGATATCAAATTAATCATTATAGTCAAAAAATGGGTCTAACATGAAATATAGAGAAAACTAAATTAATGGCCATAGGTTCAGCACCCAAACACTACCTATATACATAATAATTAGAATAGAATAGAATAGAATTCTTTATTGGCCAAGTGATTAGACACACAAGGTATTTGTCTTTGGTGCATATGCTCTCAGTGTACATACAGAAAAATAAAATACATTCATCAAGTATCACTTGGTGATAGTTATAGGTTACTAATAAGCAATCAAATCATACAAGGAAACAAAACAATATAAATTGTAAAGATACAAGCAACATGGTTATAGTCATAAGTGGGAAGAGATAAGAACTAGGAAAGATGAGAAGAATAATAGTAATACAGTAGTAGTAAATAATTTGACTGTTGTTGGAATTAGTTGTTTAGCAGAGTGATGGCATTCGGGAAAAAACTGTCCTTATGTCTTCTTGTTCTGGTGTGCAGTGCCCTATAGCGTTGTTTTGAGGGTAGAAGTTGAAACAATTTATGTCCAGGCTGTGGGGGGACTAGATATTTTCACAGCCCTCTTTTTGATTATGCAAGTATACAGGTCTTAAGTGGAAGGCAGGTTGATAGAAATGGTTTTTTTTCTGTAGTTCTAATTATCCATTGAAGTCTGTCTGTCTTGTTTGGTTGCAGAACCAAACCAGACAGTTATAGAGGTGCAGATGACAGACTCAGTGATTCCTCTGTAGAACTGTATCAGCA
>JANHFM010000489.1:349-11695 GCA_032468115.1 Grayia smithii | reverse complement strand
TTGTACAGGTAATCCTTGACTTACAACAGTTCATTTAGTGACCATTCAAAGTTACAATGGCACTGAAAAAAAGTGACCCTTTTTCATACTTACCACCATTGCAGCATCCCCACGGTCATGTGATCAAAATTCAGATGATGGACAACTATCTTACATTTATGACGGTTGTAGTCTCCCAGGGTGATGTGATCCCCTTTTGTAACCTTCTGACAAACCAAGTCAACAGGGAGGCCAGATTCACTTAGCAGCCATGTTATTAATTTAAGAAACTGCAGTGATTCACTTAACAAAGTGGCAAGAAAAGGTGTGAAATGGGACAAAATTCACTTAATAAATTTCTCACTTAGCAACATGAATTTTGGGCTCAACTGTAAATCTACGTGAGGCCAGATGTGACAAGAAGTGGCTGGGAGAGGAGGGATGAGGCATGGCAGAGCATGGGTGGGCAAGGCGAGGCGCCCGACATGAGGGACGTTGAGTTGGCCATGCCCACCCAGTCATATGCCCACCCAGCCATGCCTACCCAGCCAGTCATTAGGGCAGAGAACCGGTTGTTAAATGATTTGAATCCCACCACTGAAGAAATCCTCATATATTCTCTGCATTTGTTTAAATCTACACCTAGTTCTGTGTCTTTCTTGCCTTCTCCTTTATCTCAATTTTTTTCCAATATGTGTACAGTATTATGTCTTTCTTTGAAAAAGACAGGAAAATTATGTTGCCCCATTTTAGTAAAGCAGCAACAGGTTATTAACTGAAGTGACAGTCCTTGAGAATTAACGTGGCACTGCAATAATAAAAGATGAAGACTGCATATTATTTAATTTTCGTATTTACTGTTTGAAGAATATTTTTCTATTACTCTGCATTCACAGAAACCTTTACAAAGTAATTTCTATGTGTTAACACGGAACAATATTTGCAACCTTATAATAAAAGAAAAATTACCTGCATCTTGATAGAGATGATAGGCTGGGTCTTGGCTTTCCTTAAAAACACCAATAATAATAACATCATCTCCATCTTTCAGAAATTCTTGTACTTGTTTAATGGCCTGTATTTGTTTGGATGGAGGGCCACTCTGTTCTATCATGTAATCAACAATCCCTGAAAACAAAAAGAATCTTATTGTCTAGAAAAGCATCCATTTAGTATCATCTTATGACTGAAAAAACAAAATTCACCATACCATACTTTTCTCTTGGCCCATTGTAGACAAAAGATTTGCCCTTGCGGAAGATCTTAAGAGAAGGGTATCCAGACACATCAAATCTCTTGGCAAGTTCTGGTTCAGCAATAGCATCAACTTTTGCTAGAGGGATAGGAGGAATACGCTTGCTAAGCTCCTTAGCTGCTTTTTCATATTCTGGAGCTAATCTTTTACAATGCCCGCACCTATATCAGAAGAAAGGCAGATTAAAGAGAGAAAAATTCTGTTTAAAAAGTTCCCAAAAGTTTTCTGTGAATTTTTTAAACACAATGACAAGGAAAAAAAAAGCATTTCAAGTGAAAGATAAAACAAGGTTTTCTCCCTGGCCCCCAGAAGCACTCTGCAGGCCTCCAAACCCTCTGGGTGCCCTGTTTTTTGCCCGTTTTTTTGAAAAACGGGGCATGCAGAGGGTTTGGGAGGCTTGCAGAGTGCTCCTGGGAGGGCAAAATCTTTGTAATAGCTCCCGGGATGGAATGAGCTTTGGTGCTGGGGTTGGCCTGGCTCAAGAAGTGGAATCCATATATAAATTAGAGAAGGGGTCTGTTAAAAAATTGATGGACCTGCCCAGTATGCAACCCAGAGAAAATTCAGGGAACTGTTCTATCAAGATGTGAGACTGGGGCTACAGCACATGAACAGGGGAAGGATCTTGGGTTTATCCCCAGAGAGTAATCAGGTCTGAGGGAAGTGTTGAGTGAAAAGGGGTCAGATGAGCTATACAGATTTTGCAAGGGATTTATCTAGCTGACGTGGCCTCGGGTGGCCAGCCCTGTCCTATTTAGGAAGAAGAAAGATGGATTGCTTCACTTGTGCATAGATTATAGAAGGTTAAATGGTGTGTGTGTGTAAAATGTTTACCCCTTAATGCCTAATGAAAGATTTCCTGGCTGTTGTGGCCTGCCGGGCGGCCAACAGAACTGGCAACAGAGTCAGACAGTGAGGAGGTGGGGAAGAACTTGGGCCAGTCCTGAGGGCTGGGAAAAGCTCGGACAAGGGTTGTGCGTCAGAGGCAGAGGAACAACTGGAGCCCATTCCTAGTGTGCGCATGTGTAGAGCTGCCAGAAGACAAGAACAATTAAGAAAGTAGGGTTGACTCGGGAGTAAGGCCACACCTTGGAGATAATTGGCTCCTCCCATAGGAAATAAAAGAGGAGCAAACAGGGAATGGGCTTTTGCAGGAAACAATTTGTTCATTCTGTGACTCTGAGAGACTCTGTTCCAAGTTTTGCTTTGCATTGCGGTTGGAAACAATTTACATGGCAGCTTGCTAAATGAGATAAGGTGTGTTGACAAATATTCCTTTGAAAAACTGTTTGGATAAAACTTGCTGACTGTGAATGAATGTTATTCACAGTCGTGTAAATAAAAGAGATTTTGCCAGTAATTCCTGCTTCCTGCTTATTAAGGGAGTCTAGGTCAGAACACTGGCCCACCTGGCTAAGGGTAAGATTTTTACTAAATTGGACCTACGGGACACATACTATCAGGTGAGGATCAAAGAAGGAGATGAGTGGAAGACCACTTTCAACTGTCCATTAGGATTCTTCCAATTTAAGGTCCTCCCTTTTGGCCTCCAAAGTGCTCCAGTTGTTTTCATGCAACTGATTAATGAGATGCTGCAGAAACATCTATACAAAGGGGTGATGGTGTACTTAGATGACTTATGGATTTACACAGACACAAAAGCTGAGCATGTGAAGTTGGTGAGAGAGGTTCTAAAAAAGCTAAAAACTAAACTGTACACCAAACTTTCCAAGTACAAGTTTCTCCAGAGCAAAATAGACTATTTGGGCTACTGCATTTCACACAAAGGAGTTGAAGTGGAGCCCCAGAAGTTCCAGACAGTACTGGACTGGGTTCTGCACCACACTAGAAAGCAACTGTAAAGCCTTCACCAACTTCTACCAGCAATTTATCCCTTCTTTTGCCCAGATTGCACTCCCTATCACTAATTTTTTAAAAACGAAAGAATCAAAACCTAAAATAGCCAACCTTGGACTACAGGTAGACCTCGACTTATAACAGTTCACTTAGTGGCCATTCAAAATTACAATGGCACTGAAAAAAGTGAGTTATGACAATTTTTTACACTTATGAGTGTTGCAGCATCCCCATGGTCAACTGATTTACATCTGGATGCTTGACAACTGACTCACAATTATGACGGTCCCAGGGTCATGTGATCCCTTTTTGTGACTCCTGACAAGCAAAGTCAATGGGGAAACCAGATTTACTGAACAATTGTTTAATAACTGCAGTGATTCACTTAATAATTACGGCAAGAAAAGTCGTAAAATGGGGCAAAACTCACAACAAATTTCTCACTTAACAACATAAATTTTGGGCTCAGTTGTGGTCATAAGCTGAGGACTACTTGTATGGAATGTCAGGCAGCATTTGAAAAACTCAAAACACCTATTTGCAACCGAACCTGTCTTAAAATAGCCAGGTTCAACCGTGCCATTTATCATTTAGGCAGATGCTAGCAATGTGGCAGTAGGTACCATGCTTTTGCAGCAAAACAAACAAGGGAACCTATAGATTATGACACCAGCAAACACAGTCAGGACAGACTGTGACAGAATTGCTTTTGTTTTGTGCAGGAACTTCAGACTCTATTTGACTTTATTTCAACCAGTTTCTCTCAATAAAAATTCTTTTGATTCAATTCAATGGATTCAAGAGCCTTGCTTTCCTGAAGGGGATGACTGGGGTAAGCCTAACTTAGAAATATTAGCTTAGAAATATTAGCTATTTTAAGTTTTTCAATGTATAAGTCAGCTGTTAAAAAAAAAACCTGCAGGATTTGAAAATTTAAATGAACTACTTACCGTGAAGTATCTATAAAGAGCAAACTTGTGCTGGCTTTTGATGTTCTGCCAAAGGAGGGAAACAGTTATGACATGTATGATAAAATATTTTGCTTTTTCTTACCATGGAGCATAGAATTCAACTAGAATTATGTCTGCTTCATTCACTGTTTCATCAAAATTCTCTTCTGTTAAAACCAATGTAGCTTCAGGAGGAGGGATCCACTCAGGATGTGAAACTTCTTTTACTTTAGTCACAATTTCTAAAAACACAATATGAACAGACTCATTTTTATTTTTAATTAGCAAACTTTGTATCAGTTTAACTAGTGTAAATATCACAAAAAAATACGTGTACACTAAAGATAATTTAGAAATGTATCTTATTCCAGAATAGAAAAGTCTGGGGCATTTTAATTAGGTCAGATTTCTAGCTGAAGAAATACTTCAGCAAAGGTGAAACTGACAATGAGAATCAAATTTGTATCTATTTATGAAAGTGTTTTGCAATCAGTTTTTGAATCAGGCAAAATGTGAGCGAACTGGCTTTCACCACGCAGAAATCAAACCATAATAAATATCATTTATTATTGCTATTATCATCTTTGCAGTCATCTTTTTGAGATGGTTGAAAAACTGACTCATAAGTCCTGCTCAAATATAAAACACAGGAAAGAAAGCATGCAAATAAATTCTTATCCTGAATCAATATCTCATTCTAGATTTTCAAAATTAAATATAATTATATGGAAAAAATAAAGTACTCTTCCCAGAATTGCTTGTAAAATTAATCAATAAGTGACTACTTGGCTGGTTCTATAATGGAAAGTTTTCAGCAAACAGGTTATGCTATAGGAATCCTTTGTACACATAATGATGAAGCAAAGCACCTGGGGCATCCTCTTTCCAAGTTTTGTCAAAGAGACAATAAAGATTTACTTAGTGCAAATATAGTTTGTATATCTTTTTCTGGGACACTAAAGAAGCATGCCTTTTACAGGATTCTTAGAAGCACAGAAAAATATTCAGATTCCTTGTGCATCTTCTAGCGAATCTACTATTGTAACAAATAAAATAACACACTGTCTTCTTATATTTTTTTTAACTATCAAGGAAATCTTGTGCACTTGGAATAAATTGTACCTTGTGCCTAAATAAGTTACTACCTACCAGTTTCTGTTCTTGAACCATCATAATCCACTGGTTGCCCTTTCTTCAGAATTTTGATGGTTGGGTAACCACTAACATCAAAACGACCTGACAAACTAGAGGCTGATGTAGCATCTATTTTGGCAACAGGAATAGGTGGATCATTTTCTTTTAATGTTTTGGCTATTTTTTCATATTCTGGAGCAAACTGCTTACAGTGCCCACACCTAAAGAAAATGAGAGAATAAACTTGATAGGAGTTTGTTGCTTCTACATAAAATTTAGAAATTTTAGATTAAGGAAAGAGGCAATTTTTACCTTAATACTATGTTTAGCTAGATACCACTCTGATCACACAGAAGGAAAGAATGAGGTTGGTGAGAGATGTTAAGTAATTAGAAAAATAAGGATCATTGGTAGACTTCAATGTTCTGGGCCCAACACAAATGAAACCATACACCCAAATATATGTGACAGTTTTATGTATTTATTTCTAATTTTTATTCTTTTTATACATCTATGCAGACTCGGACAATAAATACATAAAACCAAAACCTAACATGTTGTCAATCTGAATTTTGGGGAAGATTTTTTCATAGGACAGGAACACCCACTAATCTCATCTCTCATAACCTGAAATTCTTAACAATTCGAAGAGGAATATACTACATGTGCTGGTTCTAGTTTAATAAGGCAGTTCTTTAAAAACTTCAGAATCAAGTCACTTAGGATTTTAAACATCAAAGTACATCCTCTGAAATGTACCCAGAGGCCTACTGACTCTCACCCATCCACATGTAGGCCAAGGTATTTTAAACAGCAATATGGTATTCACTTAACTATCATATGTAGTTAAACTAGTGCTGAAAATAGTCATTTATGACTGATCCTTACACTTACTATTGCAGCATCCCTGTGGTTATGTGATCAAAATTCGGATACCTCACAAGCAGCATGTATTTTTGATTGTTGCAGCATTCCATAATGATTCATGGTGATCATTATTTACAACCATCCCAGGTGGCATCCAGCAAGCAAAGTCAATGGGGAAGCCAGATGGGATTCACTTAATAACTGCTGTGATTTTCTTAATCATAGCAAAACAAGGTTTTAAAATTAGGTGAAACTCATTTAACTATATCATTTAGAAATGTAAGATCCAGTTTCAGCTATGGTCTTAAGTGAAGGACTACTAATAAATCTGAATCAGTTTCAAAGATGAAAATTAAGAAGTAAAAGCATCATGCTTACCAGGGAGCATAAAACTCCAGAAGTACAGTATCTTTGCCTTCAACAAAACTGTCAAAGTTTGCATCATTCAACACTAAAACACCATTTTCTTCTTCTACTTCTGAACTGTCTTCTTCATCATCATCAGTTTCCTCACTGGCAACAGAGTCTAATTTAAAGGAATACAGATTTCTCATATCTGTAAGTTCTGCATTACAATGCACATGAAATGCACTGCTACCAACTTATTTCAACAATAACCAAATGTTTAGAATGGATCATAAGATACTCTGCAAACAAATATCACACTATCTTTTCCCCAACCATAGTTCTTCAAAACTTCAAGTATACAGTGATGCTCTTCATCCAGTTTTGCACAACTTCTGGAATCCCTAATGCTGAAAAAGCTCAGTATTTCCTGATTGTTGCTACTTTAGAATTTATTAAAAATCTGGAAAGCATTAGTTTTATCTAACATTTGACAGATTATGCATTTTTACATGAAGTTTAGTACGAAATAAGTGCAAAATATAATAGTGTTTTGATGGAGGAAATTATGAAATCAGGGTCACCATACAACAAACAGCACATCAAAAATGTTGGTCACTTTATAAAGGAGGGAATCTGCCATTTTACATGTTTTAACCTACAACTTCCACAATCAGCATTAATGACTTCTTCAGGAACTGTAGATAAAACACATTAGGAAGGCTAAATTATTGATGAAATGCTTCATTAACAAAAATGCCTTCAGATAATGCCATCTGAACAAATTTTCCAAAGATTCACAAATCTGAGCTGGTAAAACAGGGTGTTCAGCTTTTCTGGAAGAATTGTGAGCTCAACAGATTTTAAACTAATTTTAAATCCTTCCAAAATAGTTAAAACAGCCTATTTCAGTCTTAAACAATCTCTTCAAAATTCAAAACCATATTCCACATTTCTAAATCCAATTTATCATTAATATTTGAAAGGAAAAAAACCCTCCAGTTTACCTTAGCCATAACCTATCTTGACTGATACATACAAAGTGACATGTTTTTCAGTTCTTAAATAATACTTCACAAATCACAATAAATTCATTCTGCCTCGTTGAACAGATGAAATTAAACGCAATGTTGGAATGAATTAGGGGAAAAAGAAATATTTACTACTTTAAATCAGTATACATTCTATTTCCAATTACAATTTGCCTGTGTAAAGTGAAATTATAGGGTTAGGCAGATTTAATTACATATAGCTAAATCAACATAATTTAAAGAAAACAAACACACCATCCCAAGAGATCCAATTTGTATGCCACAACAAATAACAGGCATATCCTAGCATATACCTGCTTATTGTAACCTAACTGAGAGAGTTAGGCATGTAGATGTGCGTTCTGTCCTTGTTTTCTCTTTCTACATCCACACACAAACACAGAAAAGGACAGTCATCACTTAGTAATGACTATCTGGCATGCTTTATAATTGCTTTTCCTGCTTCTGGATGTCAATTTGAATTTGAGATCTTTTACATGAAAAATATATGCTTTCTGTGTTTCAAATAATAAGCTAGTGCCTTTTTCATGTGCCTATTCTAAAAAAGCTATGGGGACAAGAAAAAGATGAAATATTTCATTAGCTGGAAGAGGAAATAACTCAGCCAGGTGATTCTCAGCCTAAAGAAAGGTATTCGTTTTGTGTTTTTTTCTCGGCATAAACGCTTACCTCCCTCTTCTTCCTCCTCTTGGCATCTGGCTAGTAAAGCAAGCTGAGCCAGTGCTAGGATAAGCGTTAGCAGGCACACTCTTCTGACGTTCATTGCAGCAGCAACCTCCTTTCGCGTCTAATTCTTCTCGACAACACGCCTCCCTCTCGCTTTCTCCTTAAGGAAAGAAAGCCTCTTCTTCCCAGAAGGCGAATTTACAGGAAGTCGTGCGCCCTGATTGGCTAGGAAAACAGTGAGACTCCTGAATAGTCAACCAATCCAGGAGCGACGTATGTTGAAAGGAATGAAAGTTGTGCAAAAAGAAGTGACTTTCAGCGGGGGGGGGGTCAATTTCTGAAAGTGGAGGGTCCCCGCGCTTGCATCCACTACGGCGAATCTTCTCTCTGCAAGGAGGTGTGGTGGAACCCACAAAAGAAAGCCCAGTGAAATGTGTCACTATATGCTCAGCTGGTACGGGTTTTTTTTTAAACTACAAAACTCCACTGAGGTGCCTCTCACGGATTGGCTCTCCTGGAAACTACCAATCAAGACTTGCCACTCGTTTGGAAAGGCAAACAAATCCTGGGGTGGAGCAAAAGAAAAGCGGACAAAGAAAATGGGGGCGTGGAGGTGCGGGGTTCAATTAGGCTGACGGTGAAGACACTTATCGCTGTTGGATTGGTCTGACTGAGGGGAACAAAAGTAGTCATAGGGCGGGTGAGCCGTGGACGCTTAGGCTGGTCCACGTCAGTTGAGCAAATGGGTTGGTTCTAGTTAAATACTTTCTTGAAGTAGTATTAAATCCTTGAAGTAGCCTTGGTAAGAAGAACATATGCGTTAATGTTATTAGACAGCAGAATAGAGTCGTGTAACACCTAGCTTTTATAATTTCACAGGCTAATTGCAGAATTTAGATGGAAAGAATACTGTACTATTCAGGAGCAAGCCACCACTGGTCAGCATGTTCTCCCAACTATCTTAAAGCAGAATAATGTCTAACAAATTTAACAGAATAGCAGAGCTGGAAGGAACCCCACATGTCATCCAGTCCAACCCGCTGCCTAAGCAAAATTGAATCTTTACTTATATGCATTTCTTAACCTATATACCTACATACGATTTTATTTTTGAATATTCTCATAGCCAACAGACATAATAGGATTAGCCCTCTACCCATCTCACTACATGGCACCTGGGAAAATTACATCACCCAGCAAGAATCAACAAAGCCTGGGACTCAAGACAACCTACAAAGTTACTACTGCATGGCCCCATGGGAATCTGATAATCAATCAATACATTTCTTATATAGGAACAGGAAACTCCAAGGCGGGGCCCAAGAAAGGGTATAAATCAATCTCTCTATTCTGGTTCACCTATTGCTGAGTACATCATCTCAATTGAATGAGATATAAGCAACTCCCCAAAAGTTGTTCTGCAAGATTCAGAAATTAATAGATGAAATAGGATGTAGCCTGGTTGAAAAACCAGTCCTGTGGCATTTTTCCTACTCTTCAATTTTCACTTGAACTGGGAGGTAGATGTGTTATTAGTATCCTTGTCTGTAATACAAAACCTACCAAATGAAGGGAGTATTAATGGAAACAGCCTGTAAACATACTGGTATTAGGAAAATGTCTTTTATTTATCTTTACCGTATTTTTCAGACCATAAGATGCACCGGTGTATAAGATGCACCAACATTTCAAAGAGGTAAGTAAAGAAAAAATGGTTTTTACCCTCCCCGGCCCCCAGGATCACTCTGCAGGCCTCCCAAACCCTTTGCACGCCCAGTTTTTTTGCAAAAATGGGCCCATTTTTTATCCATTTTTGCAAAAAATGGGACATGCAGAAGGTTTGGAGCTCTGCAGAGTGTTCCTGGGGGCTGGGGGAGGGCAAAAACACCTCCGTTTTTGTGAAAAACAGGACATGTCAAGGGTTTGAGAGGCCTGCAGAGTGCTCTGGAGGGCTGGGGAGAGCAAAAATGCCCCCATTTTTGCAAAAACAACTGTTTTTGCCCTCCCCAGTCTCTAGGAGCACACTGTAGGCCTCCCAAACCCTCTGCACACCCTGTTTTTGTGAAAAACAGGCCCATTTTTAGCAAAAATGAGATAAGACACACCAACATTTCCACCCTCTTGGGGGTGAGGAAGTGCATTTTATACTCCAAAAAATATGGTAATTTATCAAATTATCTCTAAAATATTGTCTTTATCTGTCATATCATTTGTAGCATTTACTTTAATTATTCTGACTTTATTCACTTTTGCTTATTTAAATATTGTTAGATGGCTAATATCAAAAGCTTGGGGTACAACAGAATTAAGAAGAAAAACATGCAAATAATCCTCAATATACAGTCATAATGGAACCTCCCCTTAATGGTTGAATGTTGTAATGGTCATTAAGAAATTCCATAGTTGCTAGGTGCATCAGTAGTTCACCATGGGTATAGGTTTACCAACAACCAAAACTAAATTCCAGGTTTTGGCAAAACTATTGTAAAATATGAACACATGAACTCTAGATCCTGCAAACAGCCTTAAATGCCTGAAGTTTGATCTCATGACTACAGAGGAGGCTTTACCATTCAGACTTTGGAACCACATTGTACCTGTTCCAAGATTGTCCACTGAAACTTTCAATGCTTGCTAAGTGACCAATCATAAATAAACATTATAAATATATTCTATTTTCTTCGGGTTTCTATGTATTTTTGTTACCAGTTTTATATATTTGATATAATCAATTGACTTAATAAAGTTTCTACCATAAGTCAAGGACTACCTATAAAATGTTTGGAGAATAAAATGGTTTTGCCTGGTTTAAAAAGGAGAATAGAGTAAGCACTAAACAGACTCCTTTAAAAAAATGGGTTTTGTAAGTGGAGGACCACCACTGAAAACAAATGCTCCCCAAACACATTGAACACATTGAGTTACACATAAAAATAAACTGGTAGTGAAGCAGAATAATGCAATACATATTAGAATTATTCATAACTTTTCATAGCATTTCCCTACTGCGCATGCGCAAGATGGCAGCTCAACTTGACAGCTGATGCTGATGGGGGCTTTTTTTTGGCTCCAGGGGGCATGTTTAAGGGGCCACTTTGTCATCCCACGGCCCTGCCCAGCTGGCGGAAGATCTCTGGGCTAGTTTGAGCCCATTTTCGGCTCCAGCTTCACCCTGACCCAGAAACGGAGCCTCTCAAACAGCTGAGAGTCGCTGGGAGGGCAGCAGAATCTCACTGCAGTT